>JAIPMN010011538.1:0-10723 GCA_020650975.1 Apostichopus californicus
TATATACGCTTATCATTATTTAGTAATCGATATTATTAATTGATATGCTTGTATCATTGCTTATGGTTGTTATTATTTAGGGATTGCGTCATTACTGCAGTCAGGAGAATTATGCATAACTTAGTCCGTTTGTATCATCACTTATGGTTTGCATCATTAGTTCCGTCTGTTGAATCATTACTTAGTCTGCTTGTATCATCACTTAGTATGTTCTCATCATTTGTATTACACTTAGTGATTGTAGCATTACTGACTTAGTCTCATGTATCATACTTTACACGGTATTGTATGATTAGAGCGGGATTGTACCAAGACGAGTACAACAGTATGAGTACCAGTATGCGAGTACCCAATCACTTCTATCTATCTTTCTCTGTGTCTCGCTATCCATCCATCCATCCATCCATTCATCCACTTATCTATCTATATATCTATCTATATATCATCTATCTACGCCACCCCAACTTTCTCTTTGTGTCTCTATCTCTCTGTTTATATAATCTGCTAAGTGCTTAGCTTTCTTTTCAATCATTACATCCGTTCTAGTTTATAATCGAAATTTGAGAAGTACATAATTACGGTGTCTGCCAAGAAAAGTAGAGCAATATATACAAGGTAGGTCACAACATTAGAAAGATTTAAGATGCTCAGAGTTATTAATATCAAAATAAAACACACTATTGTTTGAATACTCAAAAGCCTAGCGATATTTATACAAAATTGATGCTGTTCTCAAAGTTAATTGAATCGGATTTGTTGGAAAATGTAATACTGGCTATGGCTAAGATAAGACAACATAAGATAAAATGAATAAGATTAGACGGATGGATAAAGGCTACATAAGAAACTATTCAAGAAAGGGAGTAGTTCTAAGAATAGCAAACTTGTAACTGAATTATGCTGAAACTAATTAACTAAACTACTTTCAGCTTCTTTGAAATGTCGAAGTCCATTTTGAACTAAAGATAAAAAAATAACCCATGCATACCGTGAAATAATCAATTTATTTATATTAAAGAAAACTAAAAGAAAAAATCTAGGCCATATAAAAGTCAACGAAATGGTAAGGATGATAAAAAATATTGCCGTTTTACAGAACTATTGGTTATTGTTATCGATTCAATGGAGATTCTTAATTTTAAATATATTTTTTATATCAATTTCAATATTCAAGCACAGCAAACAGAGAAACTGATAACAAAATAATTGTAAAACAAATTTTAGCACAGGCCTTGAAATCCCTTTCGAAAAGCACAATAATTTGTTTTCTTTAGTTTCAAAAATTCATTTCATAAATTTCCAATCAAATATTCTGTCCACAATTTACTTATCTTCAGAGGAGTGATGTTAGTATTCTCCTTAGCAGAGTGAATTTTATCAAATTTAGCTTTGATAGTATGGATATATGCACACAAGATTTAAAGCTATAAAAGTGAAAAGATGTCACTCTTATAGAAGAGTGCACTTTAACTACTCTAACGAATGATCATCTTGGAGACTCTCAAAGAGAGATGAAATTCTCATTCTTTGGAATTTGGATTGTGTATTAATTTCAATTTTCATATTTTTTTTTATTATACTTTTTTTTCATTTCCGCATTAGAAATAAAGTGGAAAAGGGTTGCAATGGGATCCGGGTGAAGAACGACGATACTTCAATAAAAAAAATTATCAAAGAATAAAAGCAAAAAGCTGATTCTACATGAAGTTGTATCATCTTTCCTAAATAAAAGGAATATAGAGAATAGAATAATGAAGACCTAATCGAACATAAAATTGTTAAGGGTACCTCCAACTCTGTATCCTCTGGTCCGGTCATCTTTCAATAGAAATAAAAAATAAAATAAAATGAAATCATAACCACAAAGCTCGAAGGCTTTTTGCTTCCCTTGCCATAATATTTTCACTCAACTACCTGATGATACAGGGCACGTTATAAGTTAAACTTGTCCAAGAATGAAATGAGAACCATTTAGATCAGAGATTTCCAACCTCCCTAAACCATTACATATCCAATACTCACATGTGGGCATTGGTTTTGTCACTGATAAAGATTTAACGATACGAATTTAATGAGAAAATGTCTCAATAACCAGAGAGAACAGACTTCTTAGTGTCTGCTGCATACAGTCACATAGATACTGTACGAAATATGGACATGTTCTTCACCTAATGGAGCCAGGCGCGTAGCCAGGAATTTGCCAAGGGGGGGGGGGGCGAAAATGTAGAAAAAAATTCAGAGCCGTAGATACGGCATTGCATACTATCTAAGCGTAGCGCCACCATAAGTTGGCGCGAAGCGTACAAGAAAATTTTGGCTGAAAATGCCTCCCAGATCGCTGGAAATGGCACTTCCCAGGCCTTGTAAGTTGCATCTTAGCATTTTTTCTTTTGAAATTACTAGCGATATCATAAAAACATGAAAGCTATGGCATTATTTTTATGTTAATTTATTTTCCTTCTCATTATGACAAAATATTTGGACAACGTATGGCAAATCCAGTCATCAGGTATATGTTACATGCACAAGGCCAATGTTGAGAACATTTGATAAAGCAGGTTAATCCCTTGATACTCAGAGTTTGACAACTGGAACAGGTCAAGTGTGCTTGCTGTAAAGTCAGACAACCCAAGAATCTTCTGACCGATTCAGTGCACTTTTTTAAGAGTATTTCAAACCTACACTGTATTGAACATACACAAACCTAACTTAACAGAAGAAAGTTGACCCGACTATGTGCGCCAAGAGATAATGACAACATCCTAGTCACAGTTGGACACCATCGTACCAAGTATGAGGTTCATCCAAGCCTTACTTTTGGAGTTATCAAGTTTACAATGTTTTCAAACATTTGACCTTGATTGACCTTTGACCTCTTCCTAAAACATTACAGTTTTTTGTACTCGCTAAGGTGGATGTACAATCGGAGTATGAGATTCATTGCAGTTTCACATTTTGGAGTTATCATGTTTACAAGGATTTCAGACTTTGACATATATTTATCTTAAATGACCTTTGACTTTCCCCAATAACGAAAGCAGCTGAGAACTTACTGAGGGGCACATACATACCATTGAAACTTAACTTCATCAAAACCAGAATTGTTGAGTAAGCTTGTTTACGAGGTTTCAGAACAGTCACACGAAGGACAAGTCTAGGAATATTAAGGACAGACTGCACGTTAACTGATGCTCATACTAGAATTTTTTGGCGGGAAATGCGACATACCGTCTGCCGGGTATAGTTCACGTTTGAAATCACTAACTGGGCTGTTCAACGTCCCCATTGGAAGCCACTATATGAGCAGCGTTACGATTTGTTATTTTCGAACAAATTCCTCCATAAAATGTGTAGATGCCCTGTGATTTAGCAAGAATTTGTTTTGGAGGAGTCACAGAATATAAAACAGCAACAATAAGGGCCGGATTGACATTTTTACTTTGTACTATATTTAACTACTATATATTTTAAAACGTAACTTGAGACCAATTAAAGATTCTGTTTTCCTATTCAATTTTGTATCGTCCATACGAAGCTGGCTTATTGATCTGTGTAGCTTGCTAAACTAGTTGGTACAGCCGCTTTTATTGATGAAAATCCAATGTTGGGAAGGAAATGTTGCTCATAGAGGTGATACTGAATTGCAACGAATATTGTCATGCAGCAGATAATATAAATGATCCGTCCTCAATTTTACAACATCAGAATTAACCCGTTTGCCCGAATTAAATGCTTCCCGATAAAACTTCTCTGAAAATGTCTTTCTCCTGCTATCATAGAAATTTTCCTCAATATCTAATGACAGCAAAGAACGTGAACCATCTCATCCAGGCGTTGCTAAGGCATCTATAGAAAGATAAATGGAGCAACTTGCCACCACTGTCGGTGGTATTCAGTCATACTTCTGGTTTTGAAGATTTACTCAATTTAAAATTTGTTTCTTTTCCCCGTTAACCAAAAGCTCTTTTTTTGGGAAATAAGGAAATTAAAAAGGACACAGAACTCCAAAGTCGACTAGCTTCATTGATTGCTATGGTGATGTACATCAGAAATTAATAAAGTAAACAATTAAACCGACACGTCAAGGAAAAACGAGAAATTAGTCGGAAATTGGCTGCATCTAAAGTGCTCTTCGGATTCTAAAGTAACGAGGATATTTTAGGGGTATATCAACATTTGACTTGCTAACACCATTAATAAAGACTTGTATCTTTGCGAATAAAAAACTTATTGCTGACACGTCTCTGGTTCGGTCACTTATGTGTTTAACAGCCGGGGACGGGGTGGGGGGGGGGGCAACAACACTGGCGGATGTATTGTTGTCATCATGTTGACGATTTGTAAAGTGTTAACATGCTGACAACGGATTCGCAATTAAACGGCAATTCTGATAACCTAATCATTTTTAATTGATGCAGTCATGTTGATAAATTGCCTAATTGGTAAGGTCGCATCACATAAACAAAATTTTTCTTCAGTATGTTGACAACATTTTTCATCCATTTCTGACCTTGTACGGCAAGTTGACATACTCCTTATTTTGTAGGAGGTTCCTATCAAAGCTATGACCTTGTTTACCACAGGGTGTGAACATGTATCGTGGCAGGCACAATGTAGGTAAGGAACAACCAATTAGGAAGGGAAGGGGGGGGGGGCGTTGATGATGGTGTACCTTTATCAAGCTACGTTGTTAATTTTTGGACTATTTCTATGATAAAACTATAGTGTGGGATGGACAAACTTCACCGAATGATCAAAAAAGGGAAGTTTTTTCTTTCATATGTTAAATTGGTATTTGAAGACAGATGATGACGATGAGGGACAATGATGAAGACATTGGTGATGATGCAATTGTGACGAGATAGTGAATACAGTGATGACGGCGACGACAAAATAACGGGTTTGGATGTTGACGTTGCAGTTAAGACGATGATGACAGACGATGACAACGAAAATGATGATACAGTAAGACGTCGATGACGATGACGATGATGGTAAATAACGACGGCTGACGACGATTACGATGACGATGATGGTGACAGTGACGACGCACTGAGGACGATGACCGTGCTTGAGGAAGATAATATCAGAGAGTGATAGGTGGAGGGAGATAGACAGAGATAAAGAGAGAGAGAGAAATAATCACTTACCAGTCTTGTTGCCGTGCGTCATATTTATCATTTTGTCAAGAATGGCCAATTTACAGTCATTCCTGGCTTTCACGAACTCTTTCGCCTGAATTTGATGCTCCAGATAGCAAAATACAAAGGCTCCTAGCACTAGGTAGCCCAGGTACACAGTAATCAGAACTATGTGCGGGAATGCTCGTCTTACTACGCGGGAAATAGACTGTAGTCTGCTCGGTTTCGTCGTCGCCATTCTTTCTGCAAGAACGAAAACAAAATTAATGTATAACAATATATCATCGAACTGCTTAGGTCTTGTGAATTTATTATGAATCCCCCTCCCCGTCCCCCGTCCACCCCCCCCCCCCAAGTATGCTGAGTTTTTCTGTTATTATATTAACAGTTTGCAACAAGTTCATTTCCTGAGCAGCCTTACCTCCGTAAAGGGAATTGAAAGAAATGAAGATTATATTGAACAACAGATAACATAATTAAAAGGAGGAAGTGATATAATTGTTATCAAACGCAGTATCGCCTTGCTTAATACAATGTTGGCATGGTAACCAGGTTGGTGTACGAAAAAAAGCGATGTGTCTTATCATACTAGTTATATTTGTCTCGATTCTCACTGAGAGAAAATATTATCGATAAATCAATATTCAGCATTATAAATGAGAAGCTAGAACGGAATATGAAAGTTATTCATTCAATACTAATTTCTTGTATGTTTTATTTTTTTCTTTATATTTCAATATATTAACACTTTTATTGGCAGTATAGCAACAGTAACTGTGAAAACATTCAACTGCCAACAACGTTGTTGAAAGTAACTCGTGAGGGAAACGAAAGTTGGTGCCGACCGAACTTGTAGTGAAACATAAATAAATGTCGTTCTAGCTGTTTGAACTGTTTTAACAGACTCACTTTTGAATAGAACAAATAAACTGAGATATCGAAAGAAACAATACGAGCCGGGGAAGTCGAGAAATAAAAACAAAACGATGTTTTATATTTGGTGAATCATCCTCTGCTGTCTCAATGCAAAGGGGGAAAATATGCATATAATTTTATGCTTTAAAAAAATATTGAAACCAAGCGATGTGTTTGGTTTCGATGAAATCGTAACCTTTGTAGTCATGCAGGCAGATAAGTGTGTGTATGCGTGCGTTTGTTTTGTATTCTGACCGAGGACTTGAACAAAAGAATTTCAGGTCCTCGGTTGTGATTTCTAAAGAATCACCACGTCCTCGGAAGAATTCTATTGTATGGGGTATTGTTAAGGTTAGGGTACGTGGAATTGAGCAATGGAAAATACAATGGGGTCCTCGGTCTGAATGTAATACAACAGGTGTGTGTGTACGTATGTGTATATGTGTGTGTGTGTCACGCCTTGCTTGTAAACACGATATCGCAAGAAGGGAAGCTTGGTCCACGCTCATATTTGGTGTGTAGGAATACGAAACGTGATACATTGTTATCTTTAGCTGGACCTAAGATGTCCATCGCTACTATGTAAACTGTGTTGTGGGAATTGACCGTAGCTGCATGTATTGACTGTGCACTAGTGTCTAATTACCGACGGTAGCAAGCTGTGTGTGTATTTTCTAGGATCGATGGTGGTACTAACACTTCTGTTACACCTCATCCAAAACTAGATCAGATTACCGGCATAAAACGTTTCTTTGTGCGCGAGTCGTCACTCCCTTTAAATAGTAATCTTACATGGAAATTGTTTCCGTGTCATTGCGACAGTGGCATGCCAGTGATTTGGCGAGGTATAATTTCGTGAAACACCACCACACAGTGAAGAGGGATAGCATGGAAGTAATCACTATCATGCTAAGCCGGCCGGTCCCATCCTCAGTACAGCGTCGATTTTAAGTACAATCGAGTTCACGTGATAGTAACGATGTTATATCTGGTGCAGCTGATATTATTCCCAGCCCCATTTATCTTACACCAGGACCGAGATCACGTGAAAGTAACGATATTATATCTGGTGCAGCTGATTTGATTCCCGGCCCCATTTATCTTACGCCAAGACCGAGATCACGTGAAAGTAACGATATTATATCTGGTGCAGCTGAGTTTATTCCCAGCCCCATTTGTCTTACGCCAGGACCGTTGGTCATGTGATCAAAATAATGTTTTGCGTTTTGTCTGGTGCAGCTGATTTTATTTCCCGGCCCCATTTCTCTTACGCCAGGACCGTTGGTCATGTGATCAAAATAATGTTATGCGTTATGTCTGGTGCATCTGATATCATTCTTAGCCCCAATCCTCTTACTCCAGGTCCGTGACCATGTCATTATAACGATGTTATGTCTGGTGTAGCTGATTTCATTCTTAGCTCCAATTCTCCAACGACAGGACCGTGATCATGATCACGTGATCATGGATAAGACGCAAGAGAATACAGAGTCACGGTCTGGGCAAAACAAATTAATTAATTTAATTATACTTCAGCGAGAAATATAACACTTGACTGCAGCACATAAACTGATCAGAAGACATCATGCATTAACTGTTTATAACGTCAACCACCCTTTCCGAAGGTTATGCATGATTTGTAAATATTTTCATACACAATAAGTGAGACTAATTAAATTTTGAGAAGCACGTTACTATGGAAACGTATATCAATGCCGCATATAATGATATATTGTATATAAATCTACAAAAGCCATTAAGAAATCGTCAATAGTTTGATGATTTATAAGTATTTACTATGTGCAGAAAATTGATAACGGCTAAATTTTCAGATTAATAAAAGAAAAAACCAAACAAATATTGTCATTGGAAAATTGACTTTGAGATACTCTTTTCCCTGCCAGATATTTTAATTATTTATAAAGTACAAATTTAACAATTAGTGGGGATGATATGAAAAAAGATTGCTTATTTGGCAGCAAAATGACTCAGCAGCAAGTCACAGGATAGGATCCAGAATTTTACAATGGAGGCGTGTGGCCACGGCCTCGTTGAAGCCGACTCCCATGTAGGGCTGTTGTGGTGGTGGCCAGAAGTAATATAAACTTCTAGTCGTCCGCTGGTGTCATACTTAGGCGTATTTAGACAAGAAAATCACAGGACTATAATTAGGTCTTAGTGCAAGGTTGTGCTAATGACTACTATTAAACTGTTGTGTAATGTTGAAAAGGGGGAGAGGGGGAAGGGTGTCCCCCCCCCGCACGCCGCCCTATGTATCAGCGCCTCTCTCGATAATAAATTCGAACAATATAGGGCATATGTTCATTTAAACAATTTGCAAAGAAAATCGTCAGTGTCGACCTGCAATTTTCATCAACTCCATACCAAGAAAAAAAGGGATCCTCTTTTGATAAATACCAGACCTCATATTTTAACTATTATTGGCCCGTCGATTAATGAAATATGGACAAATAAAGAATGCCACTTGTAGTGTTAACAATTCGGATAAAATCCCATCCCAGGGAATCCAATTGTGAATATATTAACTCAACAATGACTCTTCTTAAATGTTATTAACGTATTGATGACAGAAGTGTTATATTTCTGATGGAACTTAAACATTTCCGTATACTTGACTGCAGCCAGACTTGTAAAGATCAATAATGTCGCTAGCACCGTGTGAAAATGGAATGAACGTCCATCAGGAAGCATTATCAGAGGTGCGATATGTTATTAAGCGTGCCAGGCGGAAATTAACAGAAAAACAAAACAGTCGCAGTAGAGGTTAACTGTGAATATCCCTCACTCTCTCTCACACACACACACACACACACATATGTTTGTATTACATTCAGACCGAGGACCCCATTGTATTTTCCATTGTTCAAATCCACGTACACTAACCTTAACAATACCCCCATACAATAGAATACTTCCGAGGACGTGGTGATTCTTTAGAAATCACAACCGAGGACCTGGAATTTTTTTGTTCAAGTCCTCGGTCAGAATACAAAACAAACGCACACGCACACACATACAAATACAAATACACATACACCCAAGGAAGTTTTGTTCTTAAAAGGTAATTGTAGTTTATAAGTTCGAGTCACTCCAAGATTAATGTATGTCGTCCAGTTACAGAGTTGTTGACAATTCATAATCATAGACGTTAAATATGAATGTAAGAGACTGACTTCGGTCAGCTTGCGGCTTTGATAAACCAATGATGGCTTCTTCGCGAGTTCCTGCTTGCAGGAGGATCTAAAATACATACATACATACATGATAACATAGCAACTTCCGCCCAGAACGTTGTATGCAAATGAGCCTAAGGCCTATAACCTTCATTTGTCAATTCTGGATGTTTGCTTTGAAAGAATAAGACTTTTCCGAATATATTATTATTGATGTTCTGTATAACGTTGTTATAAACTAACGCATTAAATAAGTTTCGTGCTTATAATGTGTGAGTGTTTCGTACTAATAAAGGAGAGGGGCGACGCTGCAGTGTAAACACAAATCAGTCAAAAATCGTAACCACGAATGTTCCATAGTTATTCTCGTTAGAGACGTGTCACATGATCTATAGAATAGACATGAAATATATAGAGAACTAACGTCACATCTTTACAACATTCCAAATATTCCTTGTTCATTAATTACAAAAACGAACGAAAAGAGGCAAAGTAAAATCCGATAATACAGATACCAGCATGTCTTACACGCTCATAATACAGCTGCAACCTACAACCGCAGTTTCGCAACATTTTTGAAACATGCATTCGAAAAATAAATAAATAAATAAAATAAAATAAATAAATAAACAAGACTAGAAAAACGCCAAATTTATCCTACTGATCATCGTCATCATCATCATCATCATCATAGTAGTATTCTTATTCTTATTATTAGTAATAGTATTGTTACTATTATTATTATTATTATTACTACTACTACTACTACTACTACTACTACTACTACTACTACTACTACTACTACTACTACTACTACAACTACTACTACTACTACTACTACTACTAATAATAATGATAATACTAATAATACTAATACTACTACTACTAATATTATTATTATCATTATTATCATATAATATCTACATAAAGTCAACAAGTAACACTTACCGGGTTGATCTTCTATCGAGTTTTGATTCCGTAGTTCTTCAAATCCCATCGAAAGTTTATTTTTTAATTTTTTTAACAAGACAGCATTACTATAGCCATTCAGTTTTACATGTCAATCCAGTAGTGTCTATAACTCGTGTATGGTACACCTTATACGAACATATCAACTTCGTAGGCCATAAACGTGTTGTAGGCCCCAATCAATCTGTTTAAGATATATTACCATCATCAAGGATGCGAATCTTACTCTTTTGTTTCTCACCGAAGTTGATAAGATCTTTGATTTTCTGTTTTTGTCCTCGCTAATATTACCTGCTTCTTAAGCGAAAACTTTTCGTGATGTAATTTCTTACTGGTGTTGTGACCTGAATATATATATATATCTGTTTGTGTGGTAGCTGTTTGAAAATGGTGGCGCACTGTATAAATGGAATGCTTACTTTCGGCACCAATAGCAAACTAGAGTAGAACGTGTTGGTAAAAGCAGGCGCATAGCCAGGAATTTGTCAAGGGGGGGGGGGGGGG
>JAIPMN010011540.1:2604-14750 GCA_020650975.1 Apostichopus californicus
ATAGAGATAGGCAACTCTGTGGAATGTTTAGGGTGCGCATAGAGATAGGCAACTCTGTGGAATGTTTAGGGTGCATAGAGATAGGCAACTCTGTGGAATGTTTAGGGTGCATAGAGATAGGCAACTCTGTGGAATGTTTAGGGTGCATAGAGATAGGCAACTCTGTGGAATGTGTAGGGTGCATAGAGATAGGCAACTCTATGGAATGTGTAGGGTGCATAGAGATAGGCAACTCTGTGGAATGTTTAGGGTGCATAGAGATAGGCAACTCTGTGGAATGTGAAGGGTGCATAGAGATAGGCAACTCTGTGGAATGTGAAGGGTGCGCATAGAGATAGGCAACTCTGTGGAATGTGTAGGGTGCATAGAGATAGGCAACTCTGTGGAATTTTCAGGGTGCATAGAGATAGGCAACTCTGTGGAATGTTTAGGGTGCATGGAGATAGGCAACTCTGTGGAATGTTTAGGGTGCATAGAGATAGGCAACTCTGTGGAATATGCAATGCACCATATTCAAGCTTCATGGGTAATAATATTTTCAGAAGGTCAACTTTATGTGCTTTTTGTATTTATGTCATATTATTGGGTGGCCTTCATATATGGCAAATATGACATATTACACCCATTGAAGAGTTTCCACATTAACTGCAAATAAACTTTGATCTTAACCAAAAACAATAGCTTTTTTTTCTAGAATGGGAGATCCACAGGTCATTCTTGACATACAATATTTACTAGATTTCACATTTTGACCTCAATTGACCTCCGATGGTCACTAAACATGAGAGGGTACTCCTAGTCAATACATGGGACAACAAATGTTTGATATGTCATTCATCCAAGCTTTTCCTCTTATGATATGTCATGTTATCAATGCCTACACCTGACCTCCTTTAAACCTGCAATAATCTCTGGGTTCTATTTCATTAGGTTTCAATGTACACATATGAAAAATATGAGTTTCCTGGAGATATCTTGCTTAAAAAGAATTTAACATGTGACATCACATGACCTATGACCACAAAACAAATGTTTCTTGTATTCAATTACACATGTTCACCTTATAGCCTTCCTGTGATATTGTGCTTATAAGTTATGGCCCCACACATGTTACCATGATGTTAGAAATTGTTAAAATGACTGCTTTTATACACCACCTCGTCAGAGAAGAGGGTTCCCATCGCTCTTCCCATTTCATGGAAGTCATGTTGGCTGAAGACTGGGCCGATGAAGAAACAGAGGAACCGGAGAGGGATGGGTACCTCCAAGAATCCATCAAACACTTGGGAATCCAACATCCTGACTAGAGCTAGAGTTGATACATCAATACTTTCATCTTGTGCAACCAAGATGGCAGCTGCCTCAGAATTAGCTGGTATTTTCTTCATGAGGTGAGACTGAGCAGTCTTGGCTTGGTCCACATGAGCATCGACAGATGCACTTGATGATCGACTCAAGATGGAAATTTTAATGTCTTCAGACTGACGGTGAAAAAAATGTAGTCTAAAGTAAAAACAGTTTTTACAAAAGATCAGTTATTTGTGCATAACATTAAACAAAATGAATCAAATCAAGATAAAATTAATAAACGTTATTTCAACTTTAACCAAAAGGAAAAATATATCTAAATCATTGACTAAAGGGAAATTGTCAGCAATACTTGATATCTAGTATGCTTTTGCTTCACACCATAAAATAGCAGACCAAGAACTATAATGAAACTGTTCAGATGTTTATAAGGTTTATAAAGGGCATTCACACTGATGCAAGCATGCAGAACTAATTCTGACAAACAGTACAGCTAACAACAGAACAGCTAACAGCTAGCTAACAGCTAACAACACCTCAGCTAACAAAAGTCATCAATTTATTTGTTTTTCCTGGTTTTCTGTCTATCATTGAACCTGCATGACGACCTCAGATCTATTTATATCCCTGAATTATTATAGGGATATTCCAGTGACTGAATCTGAATACTTAGAAATATTGCTGCAAATTGTCCGCATCTTCCTGTCAAAATCACATCGTCATAGTATTTAGTATGGTTAATTTAGTGGTATTTTATTTTATGAATCTAACAACAGTGTGAACGATGTATTACAAATGAGCTGAAAATGTTTTTGTATTTCTGTATGTTTCAATATTTTAAAAATCACAAAATACTTCTAAAAAGAAGTGAAATTTGATATTAAAATCTCATAATATAGAGAACATTGAGTGCTAAGTAAACATTCCATTGTAAAACATTTCAAGAATAAATCACAACATGATGACAGTAGTAAAATAAAATGTTTGAAGAACATTTTGCCCTAATGACATTACAGGCCCCTTACTGTATGATCCACTCCATGCGAGATCAAGAGTTTAATAGCCTGTCAAAATAGTTTTACATTCAATCAACTATATCTTTTCAAATAACGAGGTGAAATACTATTCTCTATAAATCAAGTTTTACATGACTACCTTTGGACTACCCATGTAAGACATCTATCGTACACACACATTTAACATGTAATTGCAAACCTTGCTTTTACACCTATGCAAGGTTCCTTAACACACAAAAAAACATGAATAAACTATTGTAGATTTAATCATCATCATCTTGATCTTGATCATGATCATCATGATCATTGTCGTCGTCATTCTATCTAACACCTCAGATTGCTGTCTGGTAATTTAACAACTCTACCAACAAGCCAGTTTCAATCTCATACTAGCTACTTGCTGTGTAACATTTAATTAGCTATCCTGACCTACCCAATTCAAATCAATGTATTGACCAATCTACATGATTGAGTTATGTTGTGACAGGAATTGAGAGGTGAATATCAACCCCTCCCAGGTTTTCTTTTGTACAATAAGTGTCCTTACAATACAAGTAGTATTCCTTAAGGATGTTTTACATAAAGTACACAGCCACCCTATAACTGTCTAAAGCGTACCTACGGCAACGGTACCTGTTATTCAAGGTTTTGCCTTGCTGTTTACATTCTGAATTTAAATCAGGAGGAAAATACAAACAGACATACTGGGCCTCAAGGACACTGGTGGCTACGGCGATGAGAAATGAGACGATATCATCCAACCATTGGTTCAAGTTCTTCACTTTTTTCATCTTTTACTTTTATCTTCTCATGGCGCATTCTGATTTCAACAAATTTGCTCAAGTTTATGTCAGATGTTTGGAACAAGAGTGTATTAAAATAGCTAATAAATTGATTACACAGAAATGTGTGAAGAAAACTTGGTATATAAATTAGCCAAAAGTAATCATTTCTACAGCACATGTATTATCATCACAACAAACAAGAACAAAGTTCCAACTCAGTTCAATAATTGTAGTTGATCTCTTGTCCAGGTCTGCCAAGAGATATATATAGGTAATGTACTATGATTGCAAACTTAGGTCTACTTAAATACAATGAGGAAAGGTTTCAATTGTCAAATCAAATTTTGTCTATCAGTCTAAGTTAACTTGCTTTGCAACCACTGCAAAAGCAAGCTAACTATATAAAATATTGTGAATCCAACAACATTTTTAATCTTATTACAATGGAGTTTTAGCTAAGGTGAGTTTATCAGACATAACCTAAACTTATGAAGCAGCTTGAAATTACAGTATAAAAGGTTGATAACAGCCAAACAAGATCATTCCCATTCTCAAAAGCATCTATAATGGCACAAATACTTACATTAACAGAATCAGAGTAAACTCTCTGACCAGTGAAGGCTGGAGGTTTTCTCTTGTCAGCCATTACTGATAGTCTTCTCATGGAAGCCCGAAGAGTTCTGGGACGGCTTGACATATGACTGGAAGTCAAAAGGTGTTGAGCTCAAGATAGACATCTGCACTCATATAAAAACTCTTGCATCATAAAATCATAGGATTCAAATTTGTTTACTGATAACAGTGAAAACTACTTGCATAGAAAACTAAAGCAGGATGAAGGATATGGTCATATCAAGAAAATTCTTTGTACTTCAATAACTAACTCCTTGAAGCAGTTGAAGCATCCGCCCCACAACCTCAAGATTCCCAGTTCACAACCTCACTAGTAACCAGAATGAATCCCAAACCAACTTAAAATTCAGGCTGCACAGTGTTCTTGTTCAAAGTCTCCCTTGGACTTCATCAATCAGTTTATATAACTCATCTGTAGAACACATGACTGATTGACTGAAGACACGTGTTCTATAGATGAGGTTAACAATCAATCAGTCTACTTACCTCATCTATAGAACACATGACTGATTGACTGAAGACACGTGTTCCATAGATGAGGTTAACAATCAATCAGTCTACTTACCTCATCTAAACAACACATGACTGATTGACTGAAGACACGTGTTCCATAGATGAGGTTAACAATCAATCAGTCTACTTACCTCATCTATAGAACACATGATTGATTGACTAAAGACACGTGTTCTATAGATGAGGTTAACAATCAATCAGTCTACTTACCTCATCTATAGAACACATGACTGATTGACTGAAGACACGTGTTCTATAGATGAGGTAAACAATCAATCAGTCTACTTACCTCATCTAAACAACACATGACTGATTGACTAAAGACATGTGTTCTATAGATGAGGTAAACAATCAATCAGTCTACTTACCTCATCTAAACAACACATGACTGATTGACTGAAGACATGTGTTCTATAGATGAGGTAAACAATCAATCAGTCTACTTACCTCATCTATAGAACAATCAGTCTACTTACCTCATCTATAGAACACATGACTGATTGACTGAAGACACGTGTTCTATAGATGAGGTTAACAATCAATCAGTCTACTTACCTCATCTATAGAACACATGACTGATTGACTAAAGACATGTGTTCTATAGATGAGGTAAACAATCAATCAGTCTACTTACCTCATCTAAACAACACATGACTGATTGACTAAAGACATGTGTTCTATAGATGAGGTTAACAATCAATCAGTCTACTTACCTCATCTATAGAACACATGACTGATTGACTAAAGACATGTGTGCTATAGATGAGGTTAACAATCAATTAGTCTACTTACCTCATCTATAGAACACATGACTGATTGACTAAAGACATGTGTGCTATAGATGAGGTAAACAATCAATCAGTCTACTTGCCTCATCTATAGAACACATGACTGATTGACTAAAGACATGTGTTCTATAGATGAGGTAAACAATCAATCAGTCTACTTACCTCATCTATAGAACACATGACTGATTGACTAAAGACATGTGTTCTATAGATGAGGTAAACAATCAATCAGTCTACTTACCTCATCTAAACAACACATGACTGATTGACTAAAGACATGTGTGCTATAGATGAGGTAAACAATCAATCAGTCTACTTACCTCATCTATAGAACACATGACTGATGTTCATCAGTGCATACACATGATTGATGAGCATGTTAGTGGATTAGTGCACATACTTCTACATCTTAAATCTTCATTGCACTATATGTGAAACACCCCTCCCCACCCCCACCCCTCCCCACCCCCACCCCTCCTTATACTGAGTTCTGCTACAATAAATGACAAGACTGTTGCTATGCCACCTTCTGGTTTGAATTTCACATTCCTGCCACAAGAGCCAAATTAAGCAAATTTTTTTTCTTTTGGAATGATCATTTATTAAAACTGCTTTCAAACTGGATGTAAATACATATCAAACAATAAGGTAGGTCCCTGTTAGAGGGCAAATACATGACTGGGTTTGAAGAGGAATAGTTGAGGTTCAGAGGGTTAGAGATTAGGCACACATCATGATATAACATGCACTGACCCAGCCCATCCCTCACCCCAATCTTCTCCATCTTCCAAACATGATAAACATTGACAAATTGTCAACAGTTGACTTTGTTTACATTTGCTCACCTTTTCCCAATCTGAAAGAGAATTGGATCAAGCAATTCCCTGTCAGAACTTTGAATCAGATCTTCATCCTGGAGGTTATCTAGAACTGATTCAATCAAATCCGTTAGAGAAGTTTCTTCTCTGTTGAGTAGCACTAGACCTGATATAAAAGAAACATATATCAGTGCTGAGCAACTGAGTGTATCCGGCCTTCAGTCAACTGTTTAGAGAAGACCAATCATTTAATGTATCAGCCATTAAACATATATCAGTGCTGAGCAACTGAGTGTATCCGGCCTTCAGTCAACTGTTTAGAGAAGACCAATCATTTTATGTATCAGCCATTAAACATATATCAGTGCTGAGCAACTGAGTGTATCCGGCCTTCAGTCAACTGTTTAGAGAAGACCAATCGGTTTATGTATCAGCCATTAAACATATATCAGTGCTGAGCAACTGAGTGTATCGGGCCTTCAGTCAACTGTTTAGAGAAGACCAATCATTTTATGTATCAGCCATGAAACATATATCAGTCCTGAGCAACTGAGTGTATCCGGCCTTCAGTCAACTGTTTAGAGAAGACCAATCATTTTATGTATCAGCAATTAAACATATATCAGTCCTGAGCAACTTAGTGTATCCGGCCTTCAGTCAACTGTTTATAGAAGACCAATCATTTTATGTATCAGCCATTAAACATATATCAGTGCTGAGCAACTTAGTGTATCCGGCCTTCAGTCAACTGTTTAGAGAAGACCAATCATTTTATGTATCAGCAATTAAACATATATCAGTCCTGAGCAACTTAGTGTATCCGGCCTTCAGTCAACTGTTTATAGAAGACCAATCATTACATGTATCAGCCATTAAACATATATCAGTCCTGAGCAACTGAGTGTATCCGGCCTTCAGTCAACTGTTTATAGAAGACCAATCATTTAATGTATCAGCCATTAAACATATATTTAATGTATCAGCCATTAAACATATATCAGTCCTGAGCAACTGAATGTAGTAGGTATTCAGTCAACTGTTTATGGAAGACCAATCATTTAATGTATCAGCCATTAAACATATATCAGTGCTGAGCAACTGAGTGTATCCGGCCTTCAGTCAACTGTTTATAGAAGACCAATCATTTAATGTATCAGCCATTAAACATATATCAGTCCTGAGCAACTGAATGTAGTAGGTATTCAGTCAACTGTTTATGGAAGACCAATCATTTAATGTATCAGCCATTAAATATATATCAGTCCTGAGCAACTGAATGTAGTAGGTATTCAGTCAACTGTTTATGGAAGACTTTTCATTAAATGCAATTAAACCATTAAATGATAAGAATGTGATTGTTGAACCAGACCCTAATATTAAATGTAACAGCTCTCTTTAAACTAGGTGTTTGTGTCTGCAGCACCAGATGGACTATTAAATGCATCAGCCCTTAAACCTCCCAGTATGTCTGCAGCACCAGATGGACTATTAAATGCATCAGCCCTAAAACCCCCCAGTATGTTTGCAGCACCAGATGGACTATTAAATGCATCTGCCCTAAAACCCCCCAGTATGTTTGCAGCACCAGATGGACTATTAAATGCATCAGCCCTAAAACCCCCCAGTATGTCTGCAGCATCAGATGGACTATTAAATGCATCAGCCCTAAATCCTCCCAGTATGTCTGCAGCACCAGATGGACTATTAAATGCATCAGCCCTAAAACCCCCCAGTATGTTTGCAGCACCAGATGGACTATTAAATGCATCAGCCCTTAAACCCCCCAGTATGTTTGCAGCACCAGATGGACTATTAAATGCATCAGCCCTTAAACCTCCCAATATGTCTGCAGCACCAAATGGACTATTAAATGCATCAGCCCTAAAACCCCCAGTATGTTTGCAGCACCAGATGGACTATTAAATGCATCAGCCCTTAAACCTCCCAGTATGTTTGCAGCACCAGATGGACTATTAAATGCATCAGCCCTTAAACCTCCCAATATGTCTGCAGCATCAGATGGACTATTAAATGCATCAGCCCTAAAACCTCCCAGTATGTTTGCAGCATCAGATGGACTATTAAATGCATCAGCCCTAAACCTCCCAGTATGTTTGCAGCACCAGATGGACTATTAAATGCATCAGCCCTTAAACCTCCCAGTATGTCTGCATCACCAGATGGACTATTAAATCCATCAGCCCTAAAACCTCCCAGTATGTTTGCAGCACCAGATGGACTTTTCATTGCATCAGCCCTAAAACCTCCCAGTATGTCTGCAGCACCAGATGGACTATTAAATGCATCAGCCCTTAAACCTCCCAGTATGTCTGCAGCACCAGACCAAAGATATACATTTGACATGTGTGTATGACTTGAAGTTAACTGCCTGTTGCAGATGACAGTTGATATGATTTTATCACTAGATTACCATTTTCCAGAAATCTCCTTAACTCTGGTAAACTGTGGAATGTCAAGTGTGCTACGTGGGGTTTCCCCCATTTCTCTGCTCCTTGCTCCCAGTCTTCTTCAAATTTGATCCAGCGTGACTTTTCTTTCCAGTGTCTGTCACTGTAAAAGTCTTGTGGGTCACTAGGTTGCCACTCGTTAAGCTGGACAAACAGCTGCAGAAGAAAAGAACCAGTTTATAAAAGTAAAAGAAAATGGTATTAGATCATATCAATTATTTGCTTCGTTTGAATTGAAATGCAGCATGGCAGGGTGAATTATGGTGGTATTTCTTAGTTGTTTTCAAATTAACACCACAAATAATTTTATGTGGTAGTTACATGTATCAGGGATCCAAATCAGTGGCAGAGTGTCCCTACAGTCAGGGGGGGGGGACCAATACCCCTAGCTCCGCCACTGATCCCAATAATGAGATTTGGGAGACAGAGGGAGCAGGAGTCTGCCAATGATCACTGATATCCAAATTGCACCACACCAGAAAATTATTGTCCCCCTCATCCTGGTCAGGGCCCTATAGAAATATTTTGCACTCTTTGCCCTGTATGGTGAAAGGAAACAGAATCGGGATAAAGTCAAGTTATTGGCCTATGTTATTACACATGTTTGACAGACTATACAACATGAATGTGATAAAAAGAATAATGGGGATTATATCATAATTAAAAAAAAAAAATCTAAACAAAACAAAACAAAACAAACAACCAGTTGAAGAGACAAAAACCTAACTCATCAATCAATCCCTACATGCTGCTAATAAGTAAATATTAAGTGTCAAGGTATTTCTATTCCAGCAGTAATATAAATACCTTATTTCATTGTTCCTTTGAACAGATGCATTGCCACAAAATGCACCAAGGTTTTTTTTTTTAACTGAAATGACTATAAAACTACATCAATCATGTTGGGATACATCATAGCTGGTCAAAAATAGAACTGCAATAGGAAACATCTAAAGTAGAGAATTATAATCCTGCTTAGGAAGTCGACATCATACTACTTGAGTCCTTGGGAAATGGATAGCTAATATTAAGTTTCCCCATAGTTCCAGTAATGCCCAGACATCCACTGATAGCCTTAGGTTCTCAAAGCAGTCTCCAAACATATTGCTCTTGATTTCCCAGTTGTTACTAACATACAAATCAATGACCTCAGGAAAACCTTAGGATATATGTGACGTCAACAAGAAGCAAAATCTACCACTCTGTTAAAAGCCATGACAAGATCATCTCTAAGGGGTGATTGAATATCAAACACTTGTCGTAAATCTTTCAGAGGCTCCAAGTACTGGGACCTGCTCTCTCTTTCATCCATCTTTTATGCTTATACATGATCTTAAATGGCTGATGAAAAGACGATTTATAGAAGCTAAGTGGCTGTGGAGATGGAACTGTATGTTTGTCTTTGTCATCTTAGACTCATTACTATCATTTTTTCCCTTCAAAATGGAGATAATTTGGTTCATGATTTTAAGCAGAAATACTTCTGCAATGTAACTAAAAATTAAACTCTTTATTTGATGATGTCTCACACTGAAAATGTAACCAAGAAAGAAGGAGAGAGAGAACTTGGCACAGCTCCATTCTTAAAGGGATAGTCAACATACAAAACTTAAGTATATGAAAATGATACTTGTATAAACAGAAGGTACATTTGACAATAACACTTGTATAAACACAAGGTACATTTGACAAATTACACTTGTATAAACACAAGGTACATTTGAAGAACACATTTGTCATAACTCATTAAATTGTCTAATTGTCTAACAAATGACCAATGACCTGTGCCTGCACATTAAGATTTACTGAAGATATTACCAATGAACTGTGCCTCCACATCAAGATCTACTGAAGATATGATGAATGACCTGTGCCCCCACATCAAGATCAACATAAACATATGACAATGAACTGTGCCTCCACATCAAGATTTACTGAAGATATGATGAATGACCTGTGCCCCCACATCAAGATTTACTGAAGATATGACCAATGACCTGTGCCTCCACATCCAAGATCTACTGAAGATATGACCAATGACCTGTGATTCCACATCAAGATCAACATAAACATATGACAATGAACTGTGCCTCCACATCAAGATTTACTGAAGATATGATGAATGACCTGTGCCCCCACATCAAGATTTACTGAAGATATGACCAATGACCTGTGCCTCCACATCAAGATCTACTGAAGATATGATGAATGACCTGTGCCCCCACATCAAGATTTACTGAAGATATTACCAATGAACTGTGCCTCCACATCAAGATCTACTGAAGATATGAATGACCTGTGCCCCCACATCAAGATCAACATAAACATATGACAATGAACTGTGCCTCCACATCAAGATTTACTGAAGATATGATGAATGACCTGTGCCCCCACATCAAGATTTACTGAAGATATTACCAATGAACTGTGCCTCCACATCAAGATCTACTGAAGATATGATGAATGACCTGTGCCCCCACATCAAGATCAACATAAACATACGACAATGAACTGTGCCTCCACATCAAGATTTACTGAAGATATGATGAATGACCTGTGCCTCCACATCAAGATTTACTGAAGACATGATGAATGACCTGTGCCTCCACATCAAGATCTACTGAAGATATGACCAATGACCTGTGACTCCACATCAAGATTTACTGAAGATATTACCAATGAACTGTGCCTCCACATCAAGATTTACTGAAGATAAGATGAATGACCTGTGCCTCCACATCAAGATTTACTGAGGATATGACGAATAAACTGTGCCTCCACATCAAGATCTACTGAAGATATGACCAATGACTCCACATCAAGATTTACTGAAGATATTACCAATGACCTGTGCCTCCACATCAAGATTTACTGAAGATAAGATGAATGACCTGTGCCTCCACATCAAGATTTACTGAGGATATGACGAATAAACTGTGCCTCCACATCAAGATCTACTGAAGATATGACCAATGACCTGTGCCTCCACATCAAGATCTACTGAAGATATGATGAATGACCTGTGCCTCCACATCAAGATTTACTGAGGATATGACGAATAAACTGTGCCTCCACATCAAGATCTACTGAAGATATGACCAATGACCTGTGACTCCACATCAAGATTTACTGAAGATATGACCAATGACCTGTGCCTCCACATCAAGATTTACTGAAGATAAGATGAATGACCTGTGCCTCCACATCAAGATTTACTGAGGATATGACGAATAAACTGTGCCTCCACATCAAGATCTACTGAAGATATGACCAATGACCTGTGACTCCACATCAAGATTTACTGAAGATATTACCAATGAACTGTGCCTCCACATCAAGATCTACTGAAGATATGATGAATGACCTGTGCCTCCACATCAAGATTTACTGAAGATATGACCAATGACCTGTGCCTCCACATCAAGATCTACTGAAGATATTACCAATGACCTGTGACTCCACATCAAGATTTACTGAAGATATTACCAATGAACTGTGCCTCCACATCAAGATTTACTGAAGATATTACCAATGAACTGTGCCTCCACATCAAGATCTACTGAAGATATTACCAATGACTTGTGCCTCCACATCAAGATTTACTGAAGATATTACCAATGACCTGTGCCTCCACATCAAGATCTACTGAAGATATTACCAATGAACTGTGCCTCCACATCAAGATTTACTGAAGATATTACCAATGAACTGTGCCTCCACATCAAGATCTACTGAAGATATTACCAATGACCTGTGACTCCACATCAAGATTTACTGAAGATATTACCAATGAACTGTGCCTCCACATCAAGATTTA
>JAIPMN010011541.1:1360-11721 GCA_020650975.1 Apostichopus californicus
GGGGGGGGGGGGCGGAATGATACTTCCGCCCCACCATATTTTTAACTGGGGGGCTGCCGCCCCCAGCCCCCCCGGTTCCTACGCCCTTGACTGATGTAGTCTGCATGTCATAGTCATTAATCCTCAGAAGAACCCACAGAAATAAATATACCAAAGAGCACTTAAGTGTTAGAGTGTTAAAATATAAGATGTTTCCTGTGGATTAGAGTGTTTTCGGAGACATTATAGTCAGGGTTCATACTTTGGTTCCACCTTTCTGCCGTTTAATTGATTTTAAGTTATGATTCATTGTCAGAATGAGCAACGATTGGTATACATGGATTAGCTAGATTTAAAGGTAGTCAGTATATAGGCCCCAAATTATAGCACGCTATAATTGCTAGAAGTTTTCAAAAAGTACTTTCCTGGAGGTCTTTACTCTCCAAATTGTTCTCAGACATTTTTAAGGAACACACCAGGTGACTGAATGTCCCAGTGATGAAAATTTCCTTGAAGGTTGCAATAAGAACAGTCTAAGAATTTTGACCAAAGGTGACCATATTTGAGTATCTAGCATATTTGGTGCCAATACAGCATACCTATAAAACAGAGGGGATGAGATGACGTCATAGCTCTGCTTAACTGCGTTAAAGGAGCTTTCCAGTCATATTTTAAAAGTTGTGAACTTGAAACCCCCAACATTAATATAGAAAAGGTGACCGGTCTGCATTCAGAATCTCAACACATTTTGCCCCAGTGAATAGTTCACGTAGCGTGACAAAAACTGTATACTGCTATATAACGTATATATTGAAACAAATTCATGCGAGAACGCTGGCTCATTGACTTGGTTAAAAAGATCAAAGACAGTTCGTTGGCCGATAAGCAAACTAATTGCAATATCGAGGTATAAAATATATCAAATTATGAAGATTGTGCATGGGTCTAAACATAAAACACAGACAGGAAATTTAATAAACATGGCCCTGGTGGGGTGGATGTGGGGGCGGTGTTGCTGTATTACATTAAGAGCGCGCAACAGTAGAATAATGTCGCCAGCTTAATTTATTTTAATGAAATTCTCCCAGTATGATATAATGTTTGCCCAAATCAGAAACATTCAGTCATGACTGACTATATTGCGAGACTTAATTTGTTTATTTACTTTGATTAAAAAAAATCGGAGAAAATAAATTCCCGAGAAAATTGTTGAAACTAAAACATAATCTATAATATGTCATTCGATGTATCCAACTTAAACATCGTCTCAGTTTGCTCAATGCTTTCTCGTTGGTTTTTAGCAATACTCGTAAAAGTTTGTTAAAATCTTCGACCAAGTGTATATTCCTGTTTGATTTATTTAATTTATTAATTCCAGTAAAAAATATCAATTTTATAAAGAGGAGTCAAACAATACGTTAACAGGAAGAATAACTAATATAACGGATGGGGGGGGGGGGAGTTAAGAGGATAGGGTATCTTTTAAGACATTTTGACCCCACAACTGACCGGGTTGGACATTTACGAGTGACGAGATTTCTCTCCCCAACCTAAACCACTGGACGTTTTAGCGGTCAATTAGCCTTTCGATCAATGAATGAATGTCACTTCTTAATCTATGATCTAAATAACCTAGAATTGTCTTTTGTAGGAAAGACACGTCCAAATCCAATCAGTCTTAAAGTTGTGTGTAATTAATTTCTTCATGTTTTTTTAAAAAATTTTTTTACTACTTTATCATTTTTCCTTTTTCTATAATTAGCTGACGTAACTCAAGTTTCAGTTCCACAAGCTGAAGCGGCAACCGACAGTCTGCAGCCGTTGTTTGTGCCTTCCAAGAAGGCACCGACCTCACCAAACAGCGACATACAATGGAAAGAACTTCTCGAAAAGAAGAAACGAATGCAGAACGCGTGGCATACATGGTAAATATATTTGTGGAGACTAACACTAACACTTGTGGTGTTGATATTTATGGTATTTCATCGTCACGGAAAGTTTGATTTCTTCGATGTCAGGATATAATTGGTGGAATAAAGAGTAAGAAAGATAATTAATGGTTGACATGCCGTATGAATGTTTAACGTTTAAAAGTGCAATGCTTTTCAATGTGATGGTGATGGTGATACATCAAGAATGAGTGTGTTGCAAATGAGCCCCCTCTCCTCCCCCTCCCCCCCCCCTCAACTTGACGACACCAACTTTATTGTTTAGCATTCGGTTCATATATCTTACTACTTTGTGTACCTGTCAGAACTGTTGCCAAGCCCCATCTTGTTCAATTATGCTGCCATGTATAATTAGGAATATAATTTCAGTATAATTTGCATATAACAATCCGAACGGGCTATTGAATTGTTATTAACTTCTCATGCATTTGATCACTGACCATATGTGATGACCAGAGCTTATTCTAATGTTTAGTCTCAAGTAGTATATTTTTGTTCTGAATTAACACTGAAATAAAACTGTTTGATATTATTATTTGTTGTTGTTTGATTTCAGGAAAGTTTCTGACGAAGTACAAGATGGTTCTTCTTATGCTGAAAGTGTTGCTTACAACCGTCACAGGCTCACACCTTTGCAACCAGAGGAGGGGTATCTACACAAGTACACAACGAGGCGTAACGCCACTGATGAACCCTTAGGAAACGAACTTCACAAACTGCCAACCACGGGCTCCAAGCCAGTCAGTGCCAAATATGGAAAGACGTATTCATACACTATGGACTCTAGTGTATGAAACCTTGCAGGTCTCATTAGCACCCGGGTGATATGTTGAAGTATGTCATTCACTTTCAAGCAAAACATCATTAACAGAAGTCGACCGATTCACACATATTTGGGCGTCGCAGACATATTTACAGGAAACATGCGGGTAATTGACGGAAGTAATGGACACGCATTCCTTTCATATCACCATCATCAACATCATCAACATCAGATGACACATGTTACATAAACACTAACGAACGAATCATGCACGATTTGAGAGGGGTATGGGGGGGGGGGTAGGGGGCGGCGGGTTGTAGAGACGGTTAGAACGGATGGGTGTACTGTGAGAATGAGGGAATATGTGAGGACGGGAGATTGAGGGAGTGTTAGATGGGAGGTGGGAGTTTAACAGAAAAATACCCGGAGTAGATTACCGAATTATCTGTGTCGTCACCGCAATAAAGCTTTATACCATACGATTACGATGCATATTCATATATCATGCACCGTAATTGAATCTGTACACAACTGCACGTAGACCTGTGGAAATATACACAAGTTCGACGTTGCAATTTATAAGCCTTATGTACTGCATATTTACAACAAATCTTCAATTTTCTGGTTGAGCAGGAGGAGAGCAAGCGGTCATCATATCCATACGGCATAGTACAACGGGTTACGCATATATTGACAAGTGGGACACAACCAATTGCTATTTTAGTGATATCGGATTTAATACAACATATATTGAATGTGATTGTTGAACAATATTTCAGGTAGTGTTCCATGATCCTAACTTTATAAAATGTCACGCAAAAACTTATTAACAAACTAAAGAAATATTCGTCCCTTTGCTATCTATTAAAATGTATACGTAGGGAAGGAGGAGCCAGATCATTGTATATTGACATGATATCACTAGTTTGACTCAAATTTGCTCAATTATACATGGAACAATTTATTTTTTTATTATCTCAAACAGCCTTTTTATTCAATTATTAGTTTCCTTGTCAATTGCAAAACGATCGCTTTGTCATTTAAAACATATCCTTTTGTAAAATATTTGTTTATTAGCTTCTTTTGTACTATATAAGACAATGCTATATTATAGTGTATGCAGTATTAAGGGGAGGGGGGAGTCGGATCTGATTTACATACTGAATTGTAACTTGGTAAGACAATGCATGCCTCCCTGCTTTTGTTGTTACTATGACAATAGATCTTGAAAGAATGCATCAATAGATTTATACTCTCGGAATACCAGTACGTGCTTGTTTGAGTAGTTCATCTCCAAGCCTGTCTCCCTTTGTCATATGTAATTTATAAAAGCATACAAATATAATTTACAGAACTGGTTATTATATCGATTTATTGATATTTCCAACTAATATCCATTAGGCCACTTAAGGCCAACAAGACCAACTATCTAGCTAATTCAATTTGCGTGTAATATGATGCATAGATAACTTCATTGATTGCCAGCGTAGAAAATTTAACCCCAGCTTATATATATACGAAAAGCTCACAGTCTGATAACGAAAATAATGTGTTACGTATATATAATAATGTTTGATGATGATTTTTTTTGTTCATTGTTTGAAGCAAATTTTCACTGTTTAGATGATAAACTACATTTGATGATATTTTAGTTTTCGACTAGCATCAGAGTTTTACGCTTGAAAGACACAGAATTTTTGTTTGGTATTCCAGCGACACAAGACATATATAGTAGTCGTTGAAGATGAGTTATACCTTTTGAGAAAGTCACCGGAGATAGATCCTGGCCACGAAATGCAATCAACTTGAGCCTATCTCAATACCAATCCCCTTACTTTGAGACTGTAACCGTTTGATGATGGCGATGTTACGTCAAGTTAATATCACGATTCCTTTGATAGAGGGAATAGATATTCGTAACCATCTGAGCCAATGCTGAATTCAGATCAGGTATGTTCAGATAACCCAGACATATTTACGGTAAAACTTAGTTCTAGTTTTTAAAAAAAATACATGCGCAATACTCTCACACTCACACGTAATATAGCATTTGCCGAATGCCTTTACAAGCATGATTAATAATATGATGAAAAATTGTCTTGGTGACGAATGTTTTATAATTGTATACATATGAGTCATTAATCCCTCACCCACCCCACGCAACCCCATCCCACCCTACCCAACCCCACCCAATTCCACCCTTATAAACGTATCCTTCAATTAGTTAAAGATACTTATCTGATGTCTTAATGTGTTTAATTGCAATCTATTTTTATTCTATTTTTTTGTCTAATGTTCTTGTGCAATTATCGTTTTGAAGTGTGCTCAAATGTTATGCATGGAACTATAGCAACCACATATATTTAGTGAAATGCGCATAGCAAGAAGACATTTTATTTTTAAATTTTCCTCGAATTCAGTTCAAAGAGATTCTTAACCAATTGCAATATGCAATGTTAGTCACCGGCAAACCTCTTTAACGGACCAAAAAAATGTATAATGGTAAGGTGAAGAAAATACGCTAAGAGTACTTTCAACCTAGAACTGCAGAATAGACAGTTGATGTAAAAAGTGGCAATTCGCTTATCAACTGCGAAGAAGGAATACTTGAAATATTACATATGTGCCTCCTGGTCGTAATTACTCAAGGAAGACTTACGGTACATCTTGTATAGTTTGACAGTGGCCAATATTTTAATCAGGCTGACATTTGAATTATCGAAGCGAGAACATTTTGGATTCGGTAGTAAGAAAAGTAAAAAAAAAAACCATAATTCGATCATATTAACGGCTGTGATTGACATTAAAAGTATTACACTAACATCTCACTGTATGTTGATATCACAAATGGATTTTCCTCAAGTCTGTACAATGTGCAAGTGCATACCGTTTGCAACAAGTTAACCACACACCGTCTGAAGATCACAAGAAGATAATAATGTGGAGTATGAACAGAAACCACGGTAAAGTAGACACATATTGGCCTCAGTGACATGCACACCTCAGGACCAGGCGCGTAGGCGGGGGGGGGGGGGCGAAGGGGGCAGCCGCCCCCTCTTGAGCATATTTTTTAAATTTCTTTTTAATGTTTTTATGATATTAATACGATAGTAATTTCAAAAGAGAATATGCTAAGATGCAACTTACAAGGCCTGGGAAGTGCCATTTCCAGCGATCTGGGGGCATTTTCAGCTAAAATTTTCTTGTACGCTTCGCGCCAACTCATGGTGGCGCTACGCTTAGATAGTTTGCAATGCCGTATCTACGGCTCTGATAATTTGCCTACATTTTCGCCCCTCCCTTTGCAAATTCCTGGCTACGCGCCTGCTCAGGACAGCCGGGTTCTATAAAAGATTGAAACGAGCTCTTTTGAACAGCTGTTACCGATACCTCTCACAATGAAATTTATTGAACCATACGTCAGTCACGATGCTACATATATAATATGTATGAAAACGAATAAGAAATATCTGAGGAGTGTTGAAGAGGGGAAAAAATATATTATCTGCTGGTATAATAATGAAAGTTGTATCTATCTATCCATCCATCCATCTATCTATTACCCCTTTGTATTATTAAAATGTAAACTTAATTTTTCAGTTGGGGGTAAAAGTCAGAGATTTACAANNNACCCCCCCCCCCCCCCGCCTGTGATGTAAATAAAATGAAAGAATGAGAAATTTGAACCTAGCTTTTATAACAACTCAGATTTATCTATGTTTGTGTGATATATAACAAGGTGATTTATATTGGACGTCACATTTATACGGGCCACACCGTGGACCGGGCCAGGGGGCCAAGACAACCTGATTTAGTACTTTAAAATAAACCCTGCAAGGCCACTTCTCAAGTTGCAAATTATAGCAAAGTCACTGCACGTATAGGCTATGCGACTGTGTTCTGGTTCTTAATTTCGAAAATTCACAATAGCTGTGATTTGTGATAACGTGCACCTGTTGATTAACACGTGCTTGTGTATATGCTAAAACTAACAATCCATCGTAATATATGCATACAATTTATGAGATACAAAACTGTTTTCAACCTTTTGGCAACAGACTTTTTACACTATTTATTACTATGACGTTGATAAACGTAAACCATTGACGCAACGATCAACGGAGTGCACGGGGCAACTCCTGTATAGAGGAGGGGCTGAATAGATTGCGATATGTAATCGAATGGACCTGCTAAATGTAGTCCTTTCAAAAAGAGCCATAAGATATAACGCATGTAAAACGTATATGGAAGCGTTAAAGTGTCGTCAAGATGCTGTTTAAATATAGTAGCAATTTTTAACAAAATGAATAATTGTTCGATAAATATAACAACAATTTGCAACCAAAATTGACCTATTCCTTAAAATCAAATAAATGAGGACTTTCAACATTGTGCTGCCAATTCACAAAATGATTATTTATCAAACATCATCAATTTAACAATTTGGACAGAGAAAGTTCTTAACACGTTGATGGCACCTTAACGTCTCCATAGTAACGCGGTCAACTATTTTGGGCATATCCTACGTAGATGTATAAAGAAGCCTGTTTGTGCGCGTTCGATCTGTAAAATTAACTGCTAGGTATTACTCGAGACAAAAATACAAATGATCAAATTTAATCACACTAATTCTTTTCTATACAATTAGTAAAAATTATTTGAGCAAATGATAAGTTTCATGAGTTTTAATATCAATGTGTAACTACGACTTCAAATCGTCCTGTTGGTTTGAAATTCAATTATCGTACAAAACCGTGCGGACCATTTCATCTATATCTCGGAAGACGGTATTATGAGGCGCCATGTGTGACAAAATTATATACCAAATATATTGATTATAACTCCTCATATATATTAGCTATGCCGCAATATATATAACTTACTCGTACACCTCATATATATAGGTTATGCATAACCTATTTTTATTATGCATAACATATATATCATAGTAAGTCATATATTTTGCTATTATAATCGATATATATATAATATAGGTCCGTACGGCTTTCCGTATAATTTTGTCACACTCGTATAATTTTGTCACACTCGGCGAGCTCATTATATATACCGTAGGTTATAGACGAGCGAACAGCACGCGAATGGGCGGTGCCATGTTAGACACTTGTGATACGTGGGCGGGGCGTATGCAAATACCAGCGCTGTATAGCATGAACAACAACAGTGTGCATGTATTACAATTTGGCAACGTTGGTGCGTGCAGACGTACTATACCTATACTATACTACTAGTACTAGGTGCGTGCATATATGTGCATGCCTGCACTTTCAAAGAAATGGATGTACCTGGTTTTGTCACCGCGTTTTCATCCATTTCTAACATATTAAGCGTAGCAATTTCGTTACATCATACTTCAGACGACCACAGAGCCTTTATCCTTCAAGGGCGGGTTGACGCTGCCATCAATTTTGTTCAGGTTTCGCTGGATGTACTTTCCCGGCCCAAGGACTACGCTCAGGCATACATTTGACAGATCCATGCAGAGATCCAGGAGATCAAACATCCAATGTTAGTGGCTTACATCAGCCTTTCCCCAACCACTTGCATAACTTGTCTTGCGACGGGATCTGCCAACCTTTCTACCAGAGACGAAATATCGTGTTCACTCAAATTAGACATGGCGATGACCTATAGGTGTAACTTTAGTTTTACTACTTAGGCTAGTAATAGTATTATATAGTACAGTGTGTAAATGGCATATTCGTCCAGCTACTTTGCCGCGCTTTGCCGAATTTGCATACGCCCCGCCCACGTATCACAAGTGTCTAACATGGCACCGCCCATTCGCGTGCTGCTCACGTGTTTATAACCTATATATATATGAGCTCGCCGAGTGTGACAAAATTATACGGAAAACCGTATATCACAATATTATACATATTGATTATAGTTGCAAATATATATGATATACTGTGATATATATGTTATTCATAATGTAAATAGGTTATGCATATCCTATATATATGAGGTGTACGAGTAAGTTATATATATTGCGGCATAACTAATATATATGAGGAGTTATAATCAATATATTTGGTATATAATTTTGTCACACATGGCGCCTCATACGGTATGTGTAGGAATAATTTTAATAATCGAAGTCAAATAGCTCAGTCGTTAACGCCGGTGCCTTCCAATCATAAGGTCCCCGGTTCGAGTCACTCCAAGATTAATGTATGTCGTCCAGTTACAGAGTTGTTGACAATTGACAATTCATAATCATGGACGTTAAAATATGAATCTAAGAGACTGACTTCGGTCAGCTTGCGGCTTTGGTAAGCCAATGATGGCTTCTTTGCGATTTCCTGCTTGCAGGAGGATCTAAAATACACACATACATACACGCATACAAATATCACCATCTTCGATCAATCAATAAGTTTACCCCTGGCATGTTTTATAAAATTGATGTGATGTCCAGTGCCCCTATAATAGATGTCATCACGAAAATTCATGGCCCTGTTAGGTTCAAGCTCCAGCAAATGATATCAATGTCTCGCTTCCATCATTCAAAATAAAATTAACAACTGGAGAATATTTACTACGTACAATGATGAAATATCCTGCAGTGCTTCTATTTATATATAGATGACGTCATGGCAATTAGTGATTCCGTTTGAGCTCCAGGATTACAGATCCCCTTCAGGATAATGTTAAGATGAAATTATATCATAAATTAGCCATTTATTTTTTGGTTTGACGTTGACATTGTATAACGAATGTAGGCTATATGCTACTCCACCAAAAACATATGAAAGAACCAGTAACATTTCATCACTCGGATATGGATTTCAAAGAAGAAAAGATATATTAATAAAATTGATGGAAAAGCTGAACATCAATAGGTCAATGGTTAATTTATTCTTTGATTTTATTATTACTTATTCTAGACTACTGAATCCTTTTGCACGTTCATACCATCAGTAATAAGTTATACCCCCCCCCTCACCCCCACCTACACCTAGCATCAGCTTCCATTACCCCCACCCATTGCAACTGCCTTCGGCGCTTTAGTGTCTTGCAGATTGTCCTGGGAAGTCTCGGTAACAAATCACTTAGCTCTCAACTTTGTTGACCATCTATAGTACCTCAATGAATGACTTAATGCAGCATTAAATATCAATTTAAGTTGTGACGGCTGCTGTAATGAGCTTAACGTACCTTGTAACCATAACAACTGTTATTTTTGGTGTTCATACTCCGTGGTTGTCTTCTACAATTCCTCATTTGCTTTGGTGATGAAAATGTTGTTATGAAAGTAGACTTACAGGGACATTAGCCTTATCGTTTAACAAAATCGATTGTGGCTCTGGTAAAAAGCCTTTAGGAAAATGAACTTTCTCTGCAAGACCTACTTATTGGGTCATTATCTGCAACAGCCTCCCAAGACGACTTTTCTTGTATAAGATGAATTTTTGCTTGAACAGTACGTGACATGTTTTAAAACCCTATTTTATTCTGAAAAAGAAAACACTTCCACTACGTACGTAGGTATACGTACGGTCTGACTACGACAGTTTTTTTTAACTTATGTTATATATTTTTGATATGTTAACAATTTGGGAAAGAGTTATATTAAACGCCCACGCGTAGGAAAACAGTCTAAAAGTAATAATGTTATCATCAAAAATATTAATAATATATATGTTAAT
>JAIPMN010011542.1:0-18972 GCA_020650975.1 Apostichopus californicus
CCCCCCCCCCCCCCCCACTGGGTATGATATAAATTTGATACACAGTTATCAGGTTTTGGGACGCAGACGCAGAAGTTGTTCGTACAGGCATGGAGGATTTTTTCCTCCATGGTACAGTAAACTATTACATGATGCTCTTTTTGACAATCCTGGAGTGATTAAACGGTCTACTGCCTTTTCTCAATTTGCTCTGTCTCTCTCTCCCTTTATATATATCTATACAGCAGATTTGTCAGTTCGGTAATGGTCAGTGTCTGTACATCGTACGCATATGCATCGATATTTTCAAGCAGATCATATGAGATCCATAACTTACTGATAGTGATACGTTCAATTTTTGCAAGACTCGCTGGCCTTGTACGAAAACGACAGACACAAGGTATTTATTCATTTTCCTCACATACTGTAAATAAAATAAATTTGTTATAATTATGCTGAGCACTGAATAGAAGTAACTCTTTGGGATAGGAACGTTGCTAGTAAACCTTGAGTTAAATCATCTGTCCCACTGAATAATTTAATTCGGATAATTACGTTACACACCGCCTAGCCTAAGCTACGTAAACAATGTAGCCAATTCAAAGAGCGAGAAACATTATACAAGCCAATATGTGCTACTACTAGGATAGCCGAAATTCATTCTTATCTCGATACACGTTTATTTGGTGCTTCAATAGCAAAAAGGACGCAGACTGCAAATTCAGGCTATTTACTGGCTAAATTTGCGTGAATTTGACTATTTGCCAGTAGGAAGAAAAGGCACCATTTTCTGCCAATAGACATTTAGAACAAACACATGATAATCCTGTTAACTCTGTTAACAATTATCAGTCAAAGAATGGAACATAAATATTTGCATCTGACATAAGCTTGGTATTTCCGTTTACATCAGCAAATACTGTAATATTTCGCCACTCTATTAAAGGCATTGAAGACTCGCCCAAAACTGCGTGCCGCCTCTGAAAAAAAGTTAAGTTTCTGTTGCTTGCAAGTGAAGTATTTTTCTTGTCGCTACAAAATGCAGACAGTAATGAAACGTGATACCTTGTTGTCGTAAGCTGGACCTGAGATGTCCATCGCTGCTATGTACACTGTGTTGTGGGTAATGATCGTAGCTGCATGTATTGACTGTACACTAGTGTCTAATTACCGAGCAAGCTGGGATTGATGGTGGTATCTAACACTTCTGTTACACCTCGTTCAAAACTAGGTCAGATTACCGGCATCAGATGTTTCTTTGTGCACGAGTCTTCACTCCCTTTAAACTCTATTGAACCAGTACAGGATTTATTATGTGCGTTTGGTAGTTGCACAGTGTGTTTGAACAAAGACAGATAGGCCTACGTAAAATATTTATGTCTAAAATATTGGCATATTGTTTAAGCAATCCATCTGAACAATTTAGGTAAATAAAGAAACTTTGAGCAAGGAATGCTGTCAAATGCTTTTAAATTTTCATAAAAATAATGACCGAAAGTATAAAAGTTGATAATGTGTGGTACATAATATCCATTCATTTTAACCGCGCCCCTTGTTAGAACAAGCCAATGAAAGTATACTAGGTATGCATATTCAGTAAACTGTCAAAACAACTCACAACTCATCATTGATACCAAGCAACACAACAAGTTGACTAAATAGTACAAGTGCACACTATACTAGTCTACTGTACATATCATGTCCAAACAGTACATGTACAGTTTCCTAAACCTTACCGTATTGTTACTGCATTTCGCTAATTGTCTACTTTCCCAAGCATGGAAACAAGGAGTTCCCACAAGAAACCTGATGAAAGAATGACGAGACTTAAGTTATTCTCAACGATAGGCACAATGAACCCATCAGTGGAGGAAATATAGTATAAGATGAATATCGTCGGAAAACGGGACAGAGCGTTGCCTTTACCTTCCCAGTTTTTGACACCTGGTAATTAAGCCTCAATGTGGTTTGATCCTATAGTAGCTCAGTATTAGCTCTCCTGTTTTGGGTAGCATTTAATTACTACCTGTATCTGTAATACAGTATTGAACACCACTATACGTAATAGCACCGCCACTTACCATGCAATAGTACTTACTGTAGCACCTCAATGTTAGGATTGCAGTGCCACCACTTGTGCATACATGTGATGTTCCAGAACATTCAGAGCCTGTATCGCCATGCTAGTTCCACCAATTGGTTCACACTTAAATGTATACACATTTGAAGGTCATTTTGCTAATTGATGTAGGTCTTGTTATCTTAAAGGTCACAATTTCATCCCCCCTGTGGTAGAAACAGAGATAGCGTGCCACATGCTATGCCAATTTACTAACGAATACACTGTCGAAAACCAGTCAAGAAAAGGTTGTTCTACAGTAACTGTAGGAAAAAATGAAGTTTTGTTGCCTTGAAATTTAATGTGCATAGTGTACAGTATATGACACCCACTGTAGGGTATCAGTATGTAAATGGGCTGTAATTTTCTTACCCGTACCTCTTAGTGACCAAAACTATTTTAAAGCTGCTAAGTACAGTATGTTGATAATGTTGAGGGAAAATTTATCAACTTGACAGTATTAAAATACCTGTCGTTTAAAGAGAAAGATGTCTTCGAAAATGATAACTACGAATGCAAGACACATCAACTGGTGTTACTGTACAGTACTTGATGCAGTATTGTTAATAGGAGATTAAAAGTTGCGTCCGCGGGATGCAAAGTCTTAAACATATTTGCGTCCGCTCATAAATACTTGCGTCAATACAGTCATCCATGAAAACATGCATTTTAAAATACCTCTACTGTACAGGAACACACAATACAATAAATATATTGACTCCTGAAAAAACATTGGCTTGTGTGCAATGGAAGCCTATAATAATAATAGGTCTATAATATGCACTCAACAAAAACAAATGATGAAAGCTGTAACTAGTATATATACAAGAAAAACATCATGTCCAATTCTGCAGCGGGAAATTTTGCCGTAGACTCGTTACCATATATGCTGGCCTAGGCATCGTGCAGCACTGCACACTTCTACAGGGGGTACACAACTCCCTTACATAGCGTCTATAAAAATGTTATGGGCTATGAATACGCTGAAAGTGGGATACCCAATGTAAAGTTAAAGAGTGCCTAGAGAGAAAATGCAAGAATAAAAATGCCGCACTTTTAACTGATTTAATTGAGGCCCGTAAATGATGTAGAAAATATTACGTACATAGATTTTGACGACACAAGAACAATCCCCTAAAAGGCCTGGTACTTGCTCAACGTTTATGAGCCCCTGTCGTAAGTTACCATTCACAGTTACCCCAATGCAGTTTTTTTCTTAAGTTTTATTCAAAGCTGAAAATTATATTTTCCCCAACCACTATAGGCAAGCCAGCCCTACCCCAGCCAGTTCCGACCCCTTCCTCATTACAGTATGGAAATAAGTGTAACACAATTTCGATTAAAAACTCAAGCGCCAGGTGGCTACTTTTGACAAAAATTTAACTGAAGCACTTGGTCAAAGGGATGGCAAAACTTGATACAAAGTTGCGATGAAGAAATTACTGTGGTATGAATGCATATTTTACTTAAGCAACTCTCAATCCTTTTCAGTATCAGAGATTTTAACTTCCCACACAATTCATAACTTGTTTCAACTCATAACATCTTGTCATCAAAACAATGATTCAAATGATATTATATGTGATAATCTTAGAAAAATTTCAGCTACAACTTTCTGCCATGAGCGCTTCTTGTCGAAATATGTGTCAACAAGGCCTAATGTTATAATATTTGAGTGCACACCTATGATAGCCTATACCACAAACTTCCATGTCTCTACACAGGGGACAGTAAATGTTACAAGAAGTTGTATACTTGTGTTCATTGAGCACTATACTGTAGATGCAAGAATGTTTGTAGTCAAAGGGACTATAATATATGGGCCAATCAAATCACAGGGAATTTGGAAGGTACACATCAGTGACTTTTTCTATCACGAAAATCTCTGAAATGGAAATGTTGTTAACTCTATACTTTGCGGTTGATTGTTATGATTTATATATATATTTCAAACAAATTCAATCATCTGTACAAAGAATTGGAAGTTGTGGTTTTTTGGTAAAGAAAGAAAGAAAGATATTCATTCAACAAACTATTTGTTATGTTTTGCATAGGCCTAGCTGTGAGTGTGTGTACTTTGGGTTTGTTCACCCTCCCCCCCTCCCCCACCCTGTTGATGATGCAAAGCATACATGTAAGAAATTTTATTTGAGATGTGGATATTTGCAAATACTTAATATGGTTTACAAGTACTGGAGAATGACAGATCAGTGGAAGTCAAATGCACGTTGATGCCTTGCACATCTATATCCATTGCTTTCCAGCTCGTGTCAGCCAGTTGGGACCGTTTTCTAATTAATGCTAACACCTCTCTAAACTGTCCTGCCATATCTTTGCTTCAAAGAACTCATGCTGACGGTATGAACAGTTCCCAACCTTCATCCAATGGAAACATGATATTCATACTGTTCATACTGACATTACCAGTGCCTCTGAAGCGGGACATGAAAGTACAGTATAGAAAATATTGTCCCAACCAGCTGAATTTTAGCAAATTTGAAATTTTACTTCGCTCCTCGCTTACCTGTCTCCCCACAACCTTAGCACCTTGTTTTATCATACCTAGAATAAACTGGTAACCTTTTAACACTGCCCCCTCTATGATCGGCTCCTCCGTTCAGTGCCCTTCTCATTCTACCATCCAAAGTGCCAACATTTTGCCTTTTTCCGTCTGTTTTTTCCTGATCTTTATTCGTACGGAACTGAATATTCAAAGGAGTGCTCACCTGCACCGAGTGCAAAGACTTAACAAACTTACTCTATGAAGCAAATTAACTTTACGAGGTACAGGTATTTTTTAGTTCTGTAAATAAAACTGTTTTTAGGTTTTACTTTTACCGTAGTTGTTTTAATATTTCAAACCAATAAGGTACAGATCTGTCAAAGTTGCATGGGTATGTATATTCATTTACATCAAACCATCGATTACACACACACACACAAAATAAATAAATAAAATTAAAAAAAAAAATTATATATAATATGATAGTTTACTTTCTTCAAGACTCCATAGGAAAACTGTTTGGTTTTAATTTAGCCATTCAGCCTCTGTTCAGATCCTGCTAGGATTGAAACGTCAGGCCCTCTTACTTTTACACTGTATGTATTTATACTCTTATACAGGCTCTTTAGTGGATAAACAGTTTGCTATTAAACAGTTTTGTTTGATTTTGGTTTTAATCTAAACATATCACTAATTGTGTCCACATCCGAAATGCAGCACTTGTAGCCGAAGGATTTCTTCATCACGTTCCAAGGATGTTTTTTAGTCTTTGTCACTCTTTGATTATCATGGCACTGTGGGTGTCAAGGTTATTATTTGAGCCATATAAAGGGGAATGAATAGAACGTTGGCCAGCCGGGCGTATAATCTTAAAGTCAATATGAACAAACCAATGGTGGTATAGTGAGAATATTGTATGCAAATTACATGCATGTGTACCACACAAAAAATGCCAGATCGAGAAAAGAAACAGATAGTTAACAGAATACTGGATGATCTCCTGGGGGGAGAATAGATTGGCCCATACAGACCTACATTGTTGACAAGATCTAGAAACTTTATATGTCTTTTATATATAATTTTTTTGGTATTTCAACAAAGGTTGGTTAAAACAGGCGGAGTGTATAGCCTAGTGGTTAACGCCGGCGTCTCCCAGTCATGAGATCCCGGTTCGATTCCCGCCCACAGCAATGTGTTTCGTCTGGCAAGGGTGTTGTTCAATAACAACTTCCCGACATGGACGTTAAATGGATGTGTGCCGAGAGATTGGCTTCCGTCAGGCTTGCGAGTCTATAAGCCTCCATGGCTTCTTTCGCGAGTTCCTGCTTGCGGGAACATGCATACATACAAAAAAAATACAGTTTTTAAACAGATGATGTCAGTAGTAAGTCTGTAATACTAAGTTTTGTTTGTCTGGGTTATAGTTTGTTGAAGCGCTCATCAGCTCACTTCACGACAATCTTGGGAGGGCTTTTTGTATTATCTAAATTCAGTGACGCGAGTGTGACTCATAATACTGTGTACGGCCATTACAACAGCCCACAGTGGGACCGTGACAAAAGGTACTGTAATCACGCAATTTATGGTCAGATAATTGTACATCGGATATCCAGGAATAACAGGGCTGTACAAGTGAACATGTCCAAGTATCTAATCAATAAGCTCACATTCCTCATTCACCATTAACTGCATTTTCCCATTACTGTATATATAACTATACATGCCCGCATAGCTTTTATAGTAGTTCTACAGTAACTTACACAACTCTGCCATGAAGAATTACAGTTCTCTGTCGGGCTAGTGTGTATTTAGCCTGGTTATGGCTTTGCTAAATTCAAAAGTAGGATTTTAGCAGCTCGTTATTGTAAGCAAGGGATTTAGATCTTTTATAGTTCACTGGTCAAGACTTCATTATCTAATTGTACTGGTTTCAAAAATCTTAGTTACACAAAAATCAGATCAGCTACAAGTAGCATGAAATATGCTTAAATAGAAGATTAAACTGTGCAGTTTCAAGAATCAGGGATTTAAGACTTGGAAAGTACAAAGAAATAAACAGCTTTGAAATAAACACGTCATTCTCTGCTCAGTCATTCTCTGCTGAGCTGACTAGAGTATTAAGTAACTCTAGATGATGGTGCAGGATTGACAACTTGAATTCTTCCAAGAGTCAGTCTAAGTTATCAACACATACAGTTTATATACAACATTTACAGTACACAACACAGACAGTACAGTACATATCAAATCCCATGAGGTAGGCCAAATTAACAGATATAGACTGAGAGCACAAAATTACTACAAATTACGAGTTGTAACCACGATATTCTGAGTTTTGGATAGTTTGAAATCCCAAGACTTTGTGGCAAAAGAATCACGATTATTTGCCAATGTTGTAAAAAAAAAATAATAATAATGAAACATGAAAATGCTGAGGTGGTGTGACCTACACAGTTCACAACATTATGATATTATATTTGATTTGGTAACGCGAAAAAGTAAAGTAGAAAAAAAATTTGTGTCAGAATACAAATACATTTAAGAGGTGGTCCAATCATTTAATGAGTCATTCCTTGGAGGTGTTTTTCTACAAATTTTTTTAATTTTTTACTTTTCACACAATGTGCAATATTTGAGGAGCTTTGGTTCTCATGGAGTGGACACAGTTTGCGTATGGGCGACCTATATGCCTTTTCAACCGCGGGTTTTCAATGCACAAAAGAGCACTATTGATCTTAGCAGTTGGTTCAATATTAGTGGATTTTGGAGAACTAGTATTTTGCAATGAAGCGGCAAGAAAAGGTCTTGCTTGGGAATAAAGGCTATCATAACATGTGTGTGTGCGTACCCCAGAAAGTCAGCATGTGCAAGTAAGGTTCTCCCAAAGCCTAGCTATGTAGCTAGCTACCTTTGTACCTACCTCTGTAGCCAAAGCAGTGGCAGCAAATCTTTGCTTATACTCTTTGGGAATTGTTTGGGACATCATGAGTCGGCCATCAGTCATGTTAAAATATTTACTGCACTCCTTTTCTCACTGTGTTTACATACTGTACCTGTCTCGACTGTACTACTACTGTACACGTACTAAAATTTTACACCTTCCAGACTATAATATAATATAGCCTAATAAAGTCTAGTAGTTTAAAATTTAAATTCTAGCACTGTGCCTCTATTGCCCCTCCTTGTGGTCACCAAGCACTGCACCTCCATTGACCCCCCCCCCTCCCTGTGGTCATCGCCCGTCACCTCTTACCTCCAAATCTACCCACCAGTACTGGTGATAGTTCTTTCCTTAGTTTGAAATCATGCTTTTCAAATTTTTTTCTATTGTCTACATCTCGGACTTCACCATCTGTAATCTTGAAGGTCATCATTAGCTAGGTATTTTGTTCTGAGAATGGATGTCAATTCTAGATACAGTATACATTCATAGAATGATTTATCTGGTATTGCATCACAAAATGGCCACCTAAAGTAAGTTGATAAAGTTGTGTAATAAACAGTTTTTTTTTTTTTTTTTTTTTTTTTTTTTTTTTTTGTACACAGGACTGTAGTAAAATACTATATTTTATAAGAAACAACATGAAGAGCCTTCAAAATTAATTGCTAATGTTACAACATTTTTTTTACACTCAAATATTGAAATTTAAGTACATATGTGGCAATTTCAACCTATTTATTATTCAGGAACGGGCTGCTTGAAGTCATAAACCAGGGCTTAAATTTGCCAAACTTGTAGTACATACAGTACTTTAGCTGAATTTATTATTGAATTTATAATTAGTTCTGGTTTTAAAAGCAAGAGGATGAAAGCAAACCGTACTGTACCCAATAACTCTGTTCTGTAGGGAGAAGTTCCATTCATGGAACAGCACCTACAGTACATGCTGTATATATGACTATTTGGGAATAATATGGTGAACTGTGCATTTCTGTTCAAAGGGGAAGTGATTGGTTTAAACTTACTTAAGTACTGTAGATATTGTTCATTGAATTCACAAAAGGAAGTTGCGTGAAAACAAATTGTACGTAGGAACAATGCATTTTGGAAGTGATCCTAAACTTCAACTTATGATGTCACTTCCAATTCATCAGTTTCGGTTTATAACTATTCACCATCAGTCACTGTTATCCACATGAAAAAAGATACTGTCAATGCGCATTATTGGGAAAGTTTAGAATACTTTCCAAAGTATCTGCTGGTGGTTCTGCATATCAAGTTCCTTCCAGACATTGAGGGGGTTTGAAATCATGTACTGTACAGTAGCTCTATGAAGAACACTGTGTGAGGCCATGCACACACTCAGTGACTGGTACAGTACAATGCTTTATACAAGGGGTGGGCAACCTTTTTGAATGAATGGGCCAGATGTAAAGAGTGAAAAAATTGACTGGGCCGCACCTCACCAATCACTTGCTGTTGATTTCAAACCTTTGATTCCGAGGACTCGCAAGCAATCTATAGGTGTGTGTACTTAATCTGTCTTCACAAAAACATAATGTCAATACAGTACAGTTGGTAACTAACATGGGGATAATAGGCCTACCCGACAGCATCATTAGTGCCGATAAATTCTAAGCAGCTAGCTCGATTTTTGTGATGATGTAAAATAGATTGATTTCTTTTTCTTTTTCTTGAGACATCCCACGGGCCCCAAAAAAATCACTGGCAGGCCGCATGTGGCCCATTGGCCGTAGGTTGCCCACCCCAGTTGTAGAGGGTATGAATATTACTGGTAAGCACGAGTTTGATTGCATGCATCTGCATAGAGGGCAAAATGACACAGTATTTACTTCACTCCTCTCTTACCTGTCTCCTACAACACGAACGCACATTTCCTAGTCTACCTAGATGCCACTGGTATAATTTTAGCACTGCGCCCCCAGTGACCTCTCCCATAGGTCACCACGCAATCCCTCTTCCTTCCGAATTTACCATTCTGGAGGAAAACGCGTGTTTTTAGAGCTCCGTTTTCACGTACGCTAAACTGGATTTTCTTGCTGGAATTCTGCTTCTCACGAACAACGAAGGTTCTTAACAGAGTTTACGACAGGATTCTCCAAGTTTCTGCTAAGTATCCTTTTGTTTTCGGCGGTTTTTCTGCCTCGTTTAACATCTAGGATCTCGCCTCATTTTGCATTACGGTACCTCACACGTGTATTAGTTGTGCGAGACACCTATACACTTCACTTACGTGTTGTACCGCTAAGGCCTATTCACGTATTTTTCTCCGATTACTACTTGTTTAAAGGCCCTATCTCCCGTGTTCCCATTATACTTGGGGTTCCACGGGAAGCCTGCTTGTTCTATTTTGGAATTTGTACATTGTGACTTAGGGCGTTGTAGTCAAGTGGTTAAGGCAGTGGACTTGTGATCTAAGGATTACAGGTTTGAGCCCTGGCCAGATCATTGTGTTGTGTCCTTGGGCAAGGCGCTTTATCTCCTTTAACTTTATATCTTCACCCAGGTGTATAAATGGGGACCTGTGAGGTAACTTGTAAATATAGTTGCGTGCGTAAGTTGCATAGTTGCGTGAATATAGTTGCGTTTGTGGCTGCACCCTATGGGAAGTCCCCCGGGGGACACGTGGTTGTGGTTCCCCAGGAGAGATTGATTGAATTGTGCACACTTTGGTGTGTAGGTGTGTCAAGTTACCAATGACCAGGGTTGTAAAGTCGTGTGAGAGGGCCTTGGCCCTGAACAAGACTGTTAACCTAAATAAATAATAAATAAATAGCAGGTCTAATTGAACCTGTTGCCTGTGCTGGTATGCAATTAGTTTTGTTGACCACTATTCCGGCCTTATCATGGTGTATTTCTTGAGACAAAAGAGTAACACCCTGGGTACAACCGAAAAATTCTTGGCCCGATATTGCACCACATGGATAGCCCTGTAAAATGTATTAGGTGTGATCAAGGGGGTGAATTTGTGTCAAAAGCATTTGAATCTTTGCTTACAAGTAAGGAATCGTATCAAACATGAAAGTCAGCGCCATATTCACCATGTGCATTGAAATGGTACCGCTGAAAAGAGCATGGCGTTCACTGTTTAAGATGGCAAGATGTTGACTATAACAGTCACAGTAGCCAAAGGCACTGTGGACTTATATGCTGTTATGTTTTCAGCTTATGTTTCGTAACAGATGTTACAATTCAAGACTTCGGAAAACCCCATTTGAGTTATTTACTGGCCAAAAACCCAACATCAGTGGTATGCATGCCTTCGGTACCATCTGTTATGCCTACATACCAAACAAGACCAAATTAGATGCTAGAAGTGAAAGAGGAATTTCGTAGGCTATGACAAGGGAAGTCCAGCTTATCCTGTCTATTGTCCTGAAAGCCAACCAATCAAGCGAGTCAGGTTTGTTAAGTTTTCAAAAAGAGCTGACATTGTTTCAAGAGGGCATAAGTTTAGTGATCTAGGTACCAGTAACCCAATTGATGATGATAGTCTCATTATGAGAAGTAAACCAGAGTCTGTCACAGATAAAGAGCCACCTAATCAAGCTAGTGATAGTAGAGACAATGCTGTTAATATTGTCAACCCTGAGCACAATTTAAGGGAACAGTCTGATCAAGAGAGTTCTGGTTCTGGTAGGTTGTACCCAGGTAGGGAGTGACAAAGCCCTAAGTACCTTGAAGATTACAACCTTGACAATGATGACAGTGTATACTATTCAATACATTATTGCTACAGGTTGGCTGATGTACCAAAGACATACCAAGAAGCTGTCACTTGTCCTGCTTCAAGTAACTGGCAGAAAGCTATGAAGGATGAGATCAGTGCCCTGAGAAAGAACAACACTTTCGAATTAAATCCTCTACCAGAGGGTAGGAATATAATGGGAGGGGGGGGGGGGGCGATGGGTTTATGTTATGACACTTGGACCAAATAATGAAGAGCAATATAAAGCTCGCTATTTTGCTTAGAGGTTTTCCCAATTACCCAATGTGGACTACAGTACAATGAGACGTTCTCTCCGACGACACGAATCTCATCCATCCGAGCGTTGATGCAACTGACCATTGAGCACAACTGAACTGTCCATCAAATGGATGTCAAGACAGCTTATTTAAATGCTACAATAGATTGTAAACTGTATGTTGAACAACCAGAAGGTTTTCCATTAATTAGTGGTAATAATGTGAAAGGTTGGTCTGTAGACTGAAGAAGTCACTGTATACAGTAGTCTTAAGCAAAGTGGTCGAAATTGGAATAGCCTGTTGCAAGGTTTCCAACTTTCTGAGAAGGGTCCACTGATATCGTGGAAAAGTACTCAACAGCGTACAGTTGCTTTGTCCACATGCGAAGCTGAGTATATGGCATTAGCAGCTGCTATGTACAGGAGGCTAAATTACAAAAAGTACAGCTATGGAAAAGCATGGCAAATTTTGACTCTGTGAACTCTGTTTTGCTGCATTGTGACAACCAAGGTGCCTTAGCTCTAGATAGCTAAAAATCCTGTTCACCATCAGAGGTCCAAGCACATAGGATACCACTTTATTAGGTTGGAAGTCCAGAAAGGTGTCATACAACCTGTTTATATTCCATCAGAACAAAATGTTGCTGATATAAATTTTACCAAACCTGTGAGCGGGTCCAAACTGCAGACACTTTAGCAGCTACAGTAGATCATGGATAACCAAATAGCTGAGTTATTGAGACAGAACTAAATGCTTTCAACTCAATCATTTACAGTTTGAAATGGTTACCATTTTATAGTCCATATATCAATCGTTATGGAAGGCTTTATTACTCTCTAAGTTTTTCTTAATATTCTTGATTTTCAAAGGCATATACTGTTTTCCCATGTTTTTTATGTAACCATCATAAGTTTAAGTGGGGGTGTTGGTATGTTAACTAATTTGTGTGCACCCTGTTCTCTGTTACCACGTTCTGCGTCATGTATACCGCGTGGCTTACTCTCTAATTGCCTTAACTGAATAAATGTTACACATTCTACTTTTCTTGTTGGAATCATCTTTCCACCGTCATGGCGTCTACAACATGTGTATATAAACTATATACATTATCATATACAGCAAAACATTGGTCCAATGCCAACTAGTTTATCTAGTATCCTTCACGCTTAATGATTTCTATTTTACTCATGAATAGATACACAATGTATTGAGCATAAAGGTACACTACTGTACTTGTAACTTACTGTATGTCTGTGACTCTTTGCTGTGCTAATTGCAATTATCCTTGAACCATACTGTATGTATACTATACTATACTTAACTACAGTACTGTATGTACTGTGGTTGTAGCACAGCAAATATGGGATCCTATGTAAAGCAAGATGATAACATTTCTAATTTATCCATTACAATTTACAAGTGAATGAACAAATTTATACCAGAACCAATTCCTCTTAATATGATATCAATCCATGTAAATCATGCAAATCACCACCTGCTGCCATAATAAGAATTATTTGAATTTATTTCTGCATAACAGGTGAATGCATGATTGTAAAATCTCAAATGATGTTACCAACATATGTTAAACTAAATTAAAAAATCACATACTGTACTGTACTTTACATACAGGTAATGTCAGTCTGTAGGCTATGAGCACACATCAAATTTTGTTGTTTAAATATTAGTTGAACTTTGTACTAGAAACAAATTAAACAATTCCATTTAATATAATATCAACGGATGTAAATCATGTAAATCACCAACTGCCATGCAGTAAGAATTATTTGAGTTTATTTCTGCATAACAGGTGAATTATATGATTGTAAAACCTTGTTCAAATGTTATTTTACTAACTGAACGAAATCTTCACATACTCTACTGTACTCTACAGAAGGGTAACAGTCGTTTGATCACACAACAAATCTATCTACTGTATAGAACACATGTACATCACATCCATTGGCCAATGTCCGTCCAATTAACAGAACTTTGTCATGTTACAAGTCTCTTTCCACATGCATATTAAATATACTGTCCATTTCAAGAAAGTTTGTTCTTTCACCAAGGTTCAACTTCTACTGTTAAGTCTAAGATACGAACAAGGCATTGAATTCTCATCAGACAAGGTTAAGTTTCGGTTGTGCTGTAGCTACCGTGCAGTTGGTACTGTACTGTTTACGCGGTACTACCCAAAAAGATTGATACTGTACTGTGTAATTACCCGGGTGCTGCACAGGTTGCCATCTTGTATCTGGGAAGTATAATGTCAAGTCTGCATGGTTCAGCACTGTTACATACATGTGCAACTTTGGGCCCAGTTGATCCCTGGCACTTCACATGTGCATGATCTGTATGTGTTCACTAAATGTCATCCAAGTCTGCAAGTCACAACCACACCTTACACGGTGATTATGATCATGTTTAGTGGCAGCCATTTTGTCTCCTCTGTATCTAATAGAAGTTCTTCATAGTTTGTATCAGTTAATTATTTCTATGAATATTACAGTACTGTACATAATTGTTCTATTGTACATGTATACAATAGATATAATGCCTCATTGGATACAGAGCAATGTGTTTCATCGCAGCTAGTTGTCGATCATTATACGGTATACAGTATACTTGGTGTGTTCTTAGTTGTATGCAAAATTTACATTATATCATCGCTGTTTTTCATCATCGCTGATTGTTGGGATGCACGTTTTTCTGAGAGGACACAAACATAAATTCAGATGTTGTGTCCAAACTCCTTAGTCAGTAGTGTCGGTCTGATCGTCTAATAGAAATGTTTTTGTATGTATTATGTATTAATGTTTGAACATGTTTGTGTCCTGATTGATTTATATTTTCTGGTTTGAATATATGGGCCGACCATTGTATCAAGATATTGACAAGTAGTAGAAGTACAGTAAAATGATATTACAAGCATTTATACAAATGATGATTTGAACAGACAGTTTTCTGATACGTACGTTTTCATTTCCCCTTGCAGAGTTTGAGCCATCAAAGACAACCAACGCAGAACCACCATGACAAGCTTACAGAGTGTGGTGATCATTTTGCTTTCTCTTTCTGCCATTACCACAAATGCTAACATTGGTGAGTACATTTGTACAAAACCAGTAAACGTACATGTTCACACCACTCTCTCAGGGAATAATTTGTCCATTATCGCATCGCAAAAATGCGAGAAGTGAAATGGTCAAATTGCCATGGATACTTGTGCAAAAGATGTATACAGGCATGAGCTTTTTCAGCGAATTCGCGTAATATCCGTGATTTCTTTTCTACCTCGTGGACAAAAACTAGTATCCTAACACACTGTAGCATACGCAAACTGGAGCCTATACCGCAACTTTTGCAAAGTTCCGTGATTTTTTATTTTACCCCAGGCTCATCCCTGTATATAGAAGTTTCTGTACACAGAAATCATGGTGCTTTACATGAGACAAACTTTACAGCATTCAAAAATTGTCACTCAAAATTTGCTAGATATTCCCCTCTCTCTTTTATCTTAATAACACTACAGTATGTACGTTTTCAAAACAACTGCAGAAATTAAGATTTGTATTGTATCCATATCGTAAACTGTACATGGTGTAAATCCACCATAGGGAGCGTAAGAAGCGAACTGTTTCTTGTGGAGGTTATGTAATCGATGTCAACATTACTTCATTGTCAGAAAATCTTGTATAAACATGATAGAAGAAAATACAAGGTGCCCTTGTACATACTGTACAGGAGATCCACCTCTTCCCCAGAACCCCTGCTTTTTTTTGCTGTTTACTTTGGAGGACTCGCACGATATACTGTATGGTCCTGTCAGGTCAACAGATGTCAAAAGCCTGAAAAACTTGTAAATTATGCCATAATTCCCCCAAAAAATGTTTTTCTAGTTTAGATCCACCTTAGCATTGACTCTAGAGATAAAAAAAAAAATTCTTGTTTTTTCTTTTCTGTTTTGTGGAGGTGAGAGGTCATAATTTTGAGCAGTATTTTGTATGTATACATGTGTATCTCCAAACACAAAAGTATAGCTTGGATGACTTGAGACTACTGTACAGTAGTTAGAGAGTGCATCCACAGGAGTCAGGAGTTCGATATTAAAGCTTGCTGATCGCTTTGAACTTTTATGCACATGTACAATATTATGATTAAGACCTGAGTTTCATATGAGCAGTGTAACATCGATTGTTGTCATACATGAAATGTACCATCTGCGTGACAGGGCCTAGCCTTTAGCCATAATATAGAGCTATTACCTTTCCATAATGCTTACAGTATATGAATGCTGGTAAATGAATTATCCTCATTTTAGGCAAGCTTTATCACTGGGCAGGTCTTCACCATGTTGGGATGTGGGTTTAATAGTTCAGGACTGATAGTTAACTTAACGAACGAGTTTGACATTTATAAGCATCTGTTACAGTCTGTTAATCACTGACATACAGAGCAGGGTACCGCATGACTTCATACAGTAGTCTGTGTTTCTCTGTCATCTTGTATATGTAGTATTGGCTATACCATAAATATACTCATTTATTCTTGTCATTGCATTCATTCATGAATTTGTTTTATGACAAAATATAATAAGTACAGTATGATATTAGTACCATAATGCATCAAGCTTGGTGAAGGGAGAAGTAAACTAAAAACCTTAGAGGGCACAACTACAGTAGTAGATGAATAGGACAGTATTTACAGACTTACATGGACCATTGTAGCGCAGAACGAACAGTGGACTTCTCACCTCTGTGGAGACGAATGTGACTTAACTGGAGGGAAAAGTGAAGGGAAAAGTAAACTAGTAAAAAGAGGGCACAACTAGTAGACGAATAGGACAGTATTTACATGGACCGTTGCAGCGCAGAACGAACAGTGGACTTCTCACCTCTGTGGAGATGAATATTTATGACTTAACTGCCGTCATTTCGTGGAATGCGGTCTAAGATGTAGACAGTTCATCGCAACGTTCGCCATAATTGCAATCCTAGATGAGCATGATAACTGCGATAATCGCATTCAACGCAGCCGAAAAGTTAGGTTACTCTGAGACGGTGGGAACGTACTTTACTACAGTTACATACATACACACTGTAGCAGGCAATCAGTAAACTTCTATCATGGTACTGTACCTACAGTAGTGAGTTGCATTTCAGATGTTATTCACACTTCATGTCATAAAGTTCTGTTAAACAGAAGTCCTAAAATCTATGCTTGCATAATTAATCCAAATTGCAATTTTTTTTTTTTTAAAAACCTCCTCTGGTTGGATATAAAACTTTGCCTTTAGTACTGTACAGAATCATGTGTCTGGAAACGTTTGAAATGTTTTTGCTTCCTCTTTCCATTCAGATAATGCTTGGTACACGTACGTCGATCGTGTGGAATCTGTCAGGGAACAAAGAGCCATTGAGGAGACCGCCACTCAGGCGCCTATGGAGATGACGACACCACACAATACGACAGAAATTGCAAGTATCTGACTAGAAATGAATATTTGCATTTGAAGGGAGGTTCTTTGTTAGGCAGATATTGCTGAATGACTTCAAATGTGTGAATCTTTGCAGCATACGTGTACAGACAGATGTATATATACCTTTATATTGTGTCTCTGGCGGCTAGGTCTGTAGCCTGAAATTCAGAGTTGGACGGGTACAAACAATTTTGAGGATGGCCACAATACTTGTGTCCTGCAACTTGTGCATTTTTTTTTTACCTGCCGAGTACATGGCATATTTTCCTCACCTACGCTAATGGGGCGCACCTTTAACCCGACTTTATATGCCTAAGCAGTCTGGTCAAAACATATTAGAAACACCGTCTGAACAATTTTCCGCCCTGCCTGGCCTAGTTAACTTGATCCGCCCTTTATCTTCCCGATCTCACGTTCCTGATTTGGCCAAGGTAATTCTTCACTTTGTGTCACCCATCAGATATGACCTTGCGGGGTCAAGCAAGTCCATTGAAGTTCCCTGTACTGTACTGTATACAAAGTTTACGTAGACAGATAATGCTAGCAGTCCATCTGTACTGACATATAGGCCTAGTTTACCAAAGTACACTAGTAGAACTTAACTTCGCAAAAGTTTGTTTTTTGTCTGGACAGTTCAAAAGTTCAATACAGAGTGATGAATAAATTAATAGCTCACAGTAATTTCTCACTCTTTGGCACAATAATAAAAGAAGGACTCTCAACAAAGTAAACATTATTAGTCAAAGAGAGCAAAAATCCTAGCCAACTCGTTAAAGGCATTGAAGACTCGCCCCAAACAGTGTGCCGTCATCTTTGAAAAATTAACTTTCCGTTGCTTGCAAGTGAAATTTTTCTCTTTTCGCTACAAAATGCAGACAGTAATGAAACGTGATACCTTAATTGTTATCTTTAGCTGAACCTGATGTCCATCGCTGTATAGTTTGTACACTGTGCTGTGGGTATTGACCGCAGCTGTATGTACTGACTGTACACTAGTGTCTAATTACCGATGGTAGCAAGCTGTGTGTGTATTTTCTGGGATCGATGGTGGTGTCTAAAACTTCTGTTACACCTCATTTGAAACTAGGTCAGATTACCGGCATTAGATGTTTCTTTTTGCGCGAGTCTTCACACCCTTTAAAAAAAAGCGTTTGTGACTGAAAACCAGCAAACTCTTCAATACCCTTTACCAAACATCCTCGATAAAATTGAGAAGCACGGCAAACAACGGTTTCACTTTCTCTTAACGGCAGCTAGTGTTTGTATTAATAATAAAGCTGTCTCCAGTATATACAAGTTTGCATTTACCTGCAATGAAGAATATAGGTCAATGTCCCTAGCTACCAATTGATAATTATATCCAATGCTAGTTGCCATTATTCAACATAACAAAAAAATTATAAAGGAAGAATGGGCTGTATCTTTCTATCGTGATTTAGTGAAACGTCGTCCGATCACCCTTGCAGTATTTCCTTCTATCACATGTGTACAAGTATGCAGTAGCACAATTATGTATACTGACTGTAAACTTAACATTTTATGCATACTGTCTGTGTGTACATTGCACTACAAAAGCATCAAGAGCATTAAGAGGCCATTAACAGTGGAGGTTCTACAAGGAAATCCTCCTTCTTGCACAAGCTTCTCAGTTTAGTTACACTTGATCGATTCCAGACAATAGGTCCAAGCATATCTAGCTGTTGATGTCATCTTGTGGTCAGTAAGGAGGAAACCATGTAATTACTGTGACAGTCAGCTGCCAGAGTGGGAGGTAGGAGGAGTAATGATGTCACCCAGCTTGGCTTTAGAACTTTTGCCCAAGATTTCCTAGGGGCCAAAGTTCGATATGGTGAAGGGTGGGGGGAGTGGGAGATATGAGGAGTATTGATGTCATCCAGCTTGGCTAACTTTTGCCCAAGATTTCCTAGGGGCCAAAGTTCGATATGTAATCTGTATGGTGATAG
>JAIPMN010011545.1:0-16880 GCA_020650975.1 Apostichopus californicus
GCATTTTCACCTGGCCTTAGATGCAATTTGGTGCTCCAAATGAGATTTTTTTCTGCCAAAATGTTCTGAGCACCAAGGGCAGAAATGAAAAAGGGGTTTTCTGACTTGCAAAGCGGGGGGGGGGTGCGGAATGATACCTCCGCCCCCCATATTTTTCACTGGGGGGCTGGCGCCCCCCAGCACCCCCAGTTCCTACGCCCTTGATTTCACTGAAATATTAGACGTTAGTAATCTCTGAGTTGTAGGTTTTATAATGTCTCTTCTTGCAATGTTTACTTTGTACTTGGTCATATTTATTCAGAGTAAACTATTATTAATCACATTGCTCTTCAACAGCTGCAAATGTAATACATTTGATATTGATATGCTACTGTTCAGGAACAAACATCTACCAGGTACACTTCTTAACAATTTATAAGAGTTATTTTTATTTATTTATTATTTTAAAGAAACGCTATCGATATTTACTAGGATTGGTTTTTTAAGTTAGAACCCTTTTGTAATTTTTTGTACCCTTTAATATTGAATTGATCTAATGTGGGCTATCTTGTGTGGATTTGAACATTTACTATATGATGAGTCAAGAAAAAGAAACAGAGGAGAGAATGAACAGTAGGAGAAAAGATGGAATTGGGGGGGGGGGGGAGGGAATCAAGGTATCCTAACATTAAAAAGAAGTTTACAACATATTGTTTTACAGTTGATAGAAATATTTGAAACATATGTTAAAACTGTATCCTGGGGGGGGGGGGGGAATCAAGGTATCCTAACATTAAAAAGAAGTTTACAACATATTGTTTTACAGTTGATAGAAATATTTGAAACATATTTTAAAACTGTATCCTAGAGTTGCAATACTGTTCATTCTTATCCAAGCTTTGTCATTCTGTTTCCATACTGATAGCCTAACGTAGTGTCATTGCTTCGGTCAAGTCTTTCCAAGAAGTCCATCTTCTTTTCCAACAGTATCAGCAAAGTCATGTTTGGGTCCAGAACTTTGGATGCATTTCATTTTCCTCAGAACTTTTTCCAAATCCAAATGCACTTGGCTAACATGCACATTGATTGCTACTTTCTTCAGAATTCGTTAGCTCTTGAGGGTCAGTTAACTGTTTGTCAGGAAAGAAAAAGACACATTTTCATGTCAGCCCATGGAATTTTTGCAGCCATATCTAACATTTAGACTAATTCTAATAGCATTGTACAACTAACTAACAAGTTTTTAGTACAAGTTGGGAATTTAGGAGAGGTTTGTTATGATTGGAATTTTCATCTTTCTAATTGTTACATATGCAATGCAGTTTTCACTGCCTCGTTGACAGCCATCCTGTACTGTATGCTAGCTAGCAGAATGTTATTCCAGTAATAATCAATAATCATAATTAGATATATGTGCTTTAACATTATAATACTGATCATTATATCATTTCCATTAAATTTGATATTTCATCCGTTTATGTTATAATACTGTGAATTTCCTTGTTTCAACCTATACCTCAATTTTCTTTATTAAAATATTAGAATTACTGTGAATATTTAAAAAATCCCATCCATTAAGTTTAACTTTGGATATTGTTTCATTCATGTAAACTCTTCTGTCGAGGGAGTGGTCAACGTAAACTTATTTGGTTGTAACAGAATTATAGCAACATTACTTTCAAAGCTAGACATTGTTGTAGTTTAGTAAGAGTAGGAAAAAGGTAAACAATTTGTTGAAGGTTTGTGGTATTCTCTCAGCACATGTGTTAGTTTACATCAATATTGATTAACCTGATGAAGCTGTAGGGCAGCATAAATAATAATAATAATAAATAAGTTCTTAATATAGCGCCAAATACCAAAAGGCCTCTAGTCGCTTTACAAAACCTAAAACAAATAGAAACAAAAAGACAGAGAAATCAAAGGAATAAAAAGTCTAGAAAACACATAAACGAAAATTAAACAGTATGTAAAATACGAACACAAAAATCTTAAAACACGAGAAGACTATAAAACAGACCAAAACCTATATAAAACAAAACAAAAGGATAAGCACATAAAACAGAGTTATACAAAAATAACAGTCTAGATAAAACCACGACTATAGAAAAGTGACAAAATCACGTAGAGAAACTAAAAAGATGTGTTTTTAAAATTTTCTTAAATAAACAAACAAATTATCCACATTCATCCAAATCTGGTAAAAACTTGGTGCAAAAGTATATTATATCAATTGCTTAACTTAAGAAACACTGGTCTATATAAATCTTACAAGATAGCAATTCCATTACAGACTACAGAGGCAGTCAATTAAAAAGGGTTAAACTAAAGGTTGACCTATGTATTTCTGTTGGAGAGTAGCCCCAGAGAACAGTGTTTGATTAGGTCATAATGACATCAAGGTTTCAGCAAGGTTTTTGGAAAAAACAAGTCATTTCTGGTTTCACATTTCAATGACTAAGTAATAGGCAATGAGTGATACCTCTAAAACAGCTGTAGGCCTAGATGAGATTTCAGTCACAATAAACACCGTAGTTTCTAGGAAATGACTGTACGTATTGTCATCATCAGGGAGTGTTTATGCAATTTACTGATCACTTGACGGTCCAGCTTTGAAGATCCAAAACATCAGGCCCTGTTAACTGTTATGTATTTACCTATACCATCATATTGCAGTTTCATGAGAAAAGATGGGAGGACCAACATTTATGAATAGTAATGAGATTACAGTTTGTTGTCACATTTTGCACTTTCAGTTTTATCTCTACTTCACCGTAAAGTTTACTCATTACACAATAAAATGAAACAAGTTATGACAAATATTTATCTTTTATTCGTTATCGTTTGATAAAATATTGTTTCAAATCAAACAGTTATTTCATGATACAGTCTCCCTTTAAGAACAACAACCAGTAATTACTCTTATTACATTTAAAACTTAGCAGATCTATACAATAACATATTTTAAATATTACAAATTTGGCAGCTTAATTGAACACAACTATTATAAGCTGATCAAACACTAAAATCTACTAATAAAGTAAAAATTATATTAAATAATAAGATAAACCTGTATCCCACTTTTAAAGCAACAAAATAGTTTAAACACGAATCAGACTATGAAAGACCATGAAAGAATCAGATCTTGTGCTTGGGATTAAATTTGCAATCTAATGCAGCTCAAGGTTCAGAACTGGGAACAGAATTGACCTAAAGTATTTCCGTTGCTGCTTGTTATAGCATGCTTGCATAGTTCCAGCACAATAGTAGGTATGGATGGCAAGGCTGCACATTTCTTGTTCGGTTTCAGCTTTTTCTTCCGGGTAAACAAACCTCTACTTCCTGTTTGATGATCGGGAGCAAAATGTCTGACACTGGAATTCTTATTTTTAATGAGTGGTGGTTCAGTGCTCAATATGCCGCCTGTGAGGTTTGATCAATAATGTAGTAAATGCAGCCTAAAACCTGCAATGATTAACCAATATCACGATATCTCAAGGGAAGCTTGGACCAAATCTCATATTTAATGAGTAGGTGTACCACATTTAATTGAAGAAGCTTATTGTTTTTAGAGGTCACAGGTCATATGGGGTCACCAGGTGTCAAAGTGTGAAAACGTTGCATATACGATTCTCAGAAGGGAAGCTTGGACCAATGTCATATTTTGTGACTAGGAGAATCACATTTAGGAGAAAAAGCTCTTGTTTTTGGTGGAGGTCAAAGGTCATTTGGGGTCACATTTTGAAAACATTATAACATGATATCTCAAAAGGGAAGCTTGGACCAATCTCATATTTCTTGAGTAGGGGACCACATTTAGGAGAAAATGCCTATTGTTTTTGGTGGAGGTCAAAGGTCAATTGGGGTCACATTTTGAAAACCTTGTAAACACGATATCTCAAGAAGGGAAGCTTGAACCAATCTCGTATTCAGTATGTTGTTGTGACACGTTAAGAACAAGAAGCCTATTGTTTTTTGTGGAGGTCAAAGGTCATTCGGAGTCACCAGAGTAAAACTGTGGAAACCTTGGGTCACAATCCACCAAATCTCTAACCAACCAGCCTATTAGTAGCATGTGCGTAACACCTCATAAGAATAGTAGAGGTTGTTGGCAATTGGCTTATGGGCATCCGTATATAGTATTAGCGAACCATGCAGGCAAATCAACTACCCAAGTTCCGTTGAGTTAACGCATACGTCGTTGCCTTACAAATGTGTGCTGCTGGTACACAGAACGTTCATAGGAATGAAAGATACTGTTGTGGATCACAGACCTGTATTAAATCTTTGCTTCTGTTGTTGAAGTTTTCCAACGTATTTCGCAATTGCCAAGATTCAGTGCCACATAAAAACTTCAGGTTTGGATGTAGTTACATTGGGGAAATGACTAGGCGGCATTTACAAAACTTAACTGTTGCCTAGTTAGATTTTATCGACGACCAATATCAATGCGAATTAACTTTGTAAAATGGTTCCCTAGCTGCATGTGCATTATGTACGGGAAGTTTTCATGTTTGGAGATTGTTCACAAACTTCACGGAGCATATAAACATAAAGCGCAAACATAATATAAAATATAAAATAAAGATTTCTTACAGGAAACGGTTTAAGCTTACCAAGAACGTTATGTGTTTTAAAGGCAATCGTTAATATGTTGGGTTCATATATTAATTTCTCAACCAATTTTCACTCAACCCAGTTGTGAGTGGAAGATAGATGCTCTTTCAACCCTTAGATTTTTTATTGTAAAAGATCGCTTTGCTTTAGGCAGTGTCATGGAGTAATGGCGATATTTTTTCTTCGTGCACCAATCTGCAGCTAAAAGACAAGATATATAGTTGGTAAAATGTACAAAGTCACGCTAATCAAGTAGCGGTTCAATGTAGCAGTGAGGTACTGTATAGTCTTAGGACTCGCACACACCTATCTACGGTATAGTAGGCCTATATACCTAGTACTAGACTGAGGAGCCCTAATGTTAAAGAAGCCAAGCTATCTTCGTAGGTATTTTTGCAGATATTTAATTTTTTGAGACACTACAGTAGGCATACAGTAGCTGCTTATTTATGATTCTGCACCCACATGTTTTACTTTGTTCCTCACTTACTTTTGGTGGCAAAAGTTTTAATTTCTTACTGCACAGAAACATAATTTTCCAATGAGCAATTACGTAGCACCATGTAGCTGCCTGAGTGCCTAGAAAATAGAAAGTATTGATGTTGTAGATCTGTACTATGGAGACTTGAAGAGCGGTCATATAGTGGCGATTGAATTCTGCGTTTTGGTGAGTAGATTTTTTGTCACGGTCGCCAATGAGTACTTTTAAAATATGTTTCAATGCCTGAAAACCTTTAAAACATAATTACTCACGGTAGAAATCATGGATACTTTTCATACATGGCATATGGATTTGCCATACTGAGTACAGGAATCCTGTCAAATCTAATTGAGGTCATAATATCTAACGATGGGAATTGTGGATACCTCTCATAGTTGGTGTTTGGATGCATTCATTGAGTAAAACACCCCTATTGTTCTTGGTGGAGGTGTGTATTGCCACCTACAGTAGACTGACCTTGGTTTATCATGCCATAGTGTTATTGTACATCAAAATAGTGGTTCAGGCCATTTATATTGTAACAACTATTTCTGGTTAACAAGCAGATGTCTAGTGCAATGAAGTCATCGAAACCTCAATGCATTTTGCATTCTAGTTTATTGAGAAGATAGTATTTTTTCCCCTTTAAATTGGGATATTTTTTAAAAGCATCTGGCAACAGCAGATTGTAAGATGGCATCGGGGCAATTTTGGCTGAAAATTTCTATGTATTTCTTTATAATATGTCAATCATTTCTCTCCACAGAGGAAAAGAATAATTCTACAAAAAAGAAGGATACATTTTGTTGAAATCTTAAGCACAGAGAAGTTTGACAGCTAAACATGTATCAGGTTTCAAGCATGAATCAACAAGAAGATTATTATAGCCTAAGTAAAGCTTCCAAAGAGCATTTACCAAGATGATATCACAGCCACCTACTGTGAGCTAGCTTCCTGGAGTAGTTACATATTTTTGATAATCTCTCCTGTCAAAACAAAGAGTTGAAAGACAGTTTAAGGACAATTTAAACCAGAATGCAAAAATGCATTGTGGTTTTGATGATGTAACATGAGCAGTTTTCTTAATGAGTCTGACCTATGGTATAGTGAGGGTGAACATGTTTACAAGGGTTCACGGTTTGACCTCCGATGACCACAAATGACCTCCACCAAAAACAATAGGCTTCTTTAACTCAACGTGGTAATTCTACACACTAAATTAGACGTCTGCCCATGATTCCCATCTTGAGATATCGTGTTTAAGAGGTTTTCACAATTTGACACCTGGTGACCCCAAATGACCTTTGACCTCCGCCAAAAACAATAGACTCTTTAACTCAATGTGGTACTTCTACACACTACTGTAGCTGTAGAGTTAGTCCGACCTGCTCTTCTTGAGATATCGTGTTTACAAGGTTTTCATAATTTGACCCCTGGTGACCCCAAATGACCTTTGACCTCCACCAACACAATAGGCTTCTTGTACTCAATGTGGTACCTATATAAATTAAATATAAAGTTGGTCCAACCTTCTCTTCTTGAGATATCGTGTTTACAGGGTTTTCACAATTTGACCGCTGGTGACCCCAAATGACTTTTGACCTACACCAAAAAGAATAGGCTTCTTGTACTCAATATGGTACTTCCACACACTAAATATGAAATTTGTCTGACCTTACCTTCTTGAGATATCGTGTTTACAAGCTGGGCGTCACAAACGCACTCACGCACACACACATACACGCACACACACACATACGCCATCATGAATGCATAGGTTACGATTATCATCGAAACCAAAAAGACGAAATTGTGATCAACATGATCACGTTTATACAGTTAATTGGGTAAGACCACTTGCAGTATGAAGGTCTGAATTGTCCGTGAACAAACATCAGACCTACTGAACTTGAACCAACCACTGTTAAAACAAATTACGATTCTAAAGAATACCACAAAAAATATAGTAGATCTATATAACATTCACCTAAATTGCAGTCCTTGTGAGTACTTTGAAACATATTTATTACAGATAACACAAGTTTTATGAAATATTTGAATTAGTGGAAGATATCACATAATTTATATGAAAATACATTTATTTGAAGACAAATATATAAAGAAAGAAAAAAACCAAAACCATCAAACAAGCAAGAAACAAAAAGATAGTAAAAAAAGCAAAAGGTTGAAAAAGTGTGTTCATGATTGATGTGAATAAACACAGCATTAATAGTGCTAGAAAGGCTGTTGTAGTGATTTTGCTCAAAACACCTTTGTTCCAAATATAATTACTTTAATTGGAACCTCAGACAAAAATCAAATCAAACAATTTTGCATTTTTGTCTATTAGCAAGTAATTTAAGTTAAGATTTAGTCTTATTTGAAGCCAAGGCGACTCGACTACTTAACCCCTGGTCATAGGTAACTTGTCACACCCACACACCACAGTGTGTACAATTCAAACAATCCCTCCTGGGGCACTACAGTGCACCACATCTACCTGTTCCCTGTGGGATTTCCCATAGTGTGCAGCCACAAACCAGCACACTCAACTATATTTACAAGTTTAAATTGCAAGTACCCATTTATACACCTGGTGGAGAGAGGCAATGGAGATAATGAATGACACAATGAATGATCTGGTCAGGACTCGAACCTGCAAACCTTAGATCACAAGTCCACTGCCTTAACAACAATGCTCTAACATCTCTAGTATCTCCAATGATCTGGTCTGGACTTGAACCTGCAAACCTTAGATCACAAGTCCACTGCCTTAACCACAATACTCTAACATCTCTAGCATCTCCAATGATCTGGTCAGGACTCGAACCTGCAAACCTTAGATCACAAGTCCACTGCCTTTACAACAATGCTCTAACATCTCTAGTATCTCCAATGATCTGGTCAGGACTCGAACCTGCAAACCTTAGATCACAAGTCCACTGCCTTTACAACAATGCTCTAACATCTCTAGTATCTCCAATGATCTGGTCAGGACTCGAACCTGCAAACCTTAGATCACAAGTCCACTGCCTTTACAACAATGCTCTAACATCTCTAGTATCTCCAATGATCTGGTCAGGACTCGAACCTGCAAACCTTAGAACACAAGTCCACTGCCTTTTAACCACAACGCTCTTCAATTACGGATGGTTTCACTTGTTTCCAACAAGTTGGTTGTTGCCCAGATGCTTCTCATATAAATAGTAGAGGAGTTAACTAACTTTAAATTTACAAAACATATAGTTATCAAATCTTTGTTCTTTTCAGCCTCCATGTAAGTTTGCTAATGTAAAACAATGTTGCCATACATGACATGGTAAAATGTTTAATAAAAGCCAAGGTTGGAAAACCTTGCTGAATGTCAAGCAATCTTGTTTGCTACTACCAGCGATTTGTTCACCAAGTAGACAACCAAGAAGTTATTAAAGGATTCTTTATGATTGAAAAGTTGAATACTTTTCTGATGATTTTCATTTTCATTCCTTGAGTAACCCCTTCTGGGCTTTTCTGATTAACTTTTCAATCATTTGTTCTAATTGATAACTTTCTATTTCTTCTTTTGCTCCTTTTATTTTTGTGTAAAAGTGAAAGAGCCTGACGTTTCAATCCTAGCAGGATCTTCTTCAGAGGCTGAATGTTTGTTCAGCCTCCAATCAGTCTCCAATTTTAATAGCTAGACCATATCTTAAACATAGATTATCATACAATGTAACTTACACAAAATATATTAACCAATCAGTTAAACTTATTTCCAAGACTCCAACTTCTCTTTACTTCTCCTCACAGATCCCCATTCCCTTCCCTCCCCCCTCACTCCCCCTCCCCCTCCCCCCTCACTCCTGCTCTGTTTTTCAAAGTTGCATTTCAGTATGTTTTAGTTCTTACAAACCAGTGAAGACATAAATTTGCAATTTGACAATAACCTGTGCATTAATATGTTGACTATCAATTATTGGTACTACTCTTAAAGCCAATATTCATATATGGGTCCAGATAACCTGCTCAATTACAGTTTATATTATGGTTACATATCTGGTAACCCTTCTTGTTACTCTTGATAAATTCCCGCTACGCCTCTAGATCCTCGTCGAGTAATCCTTCAGCTTCTTCGAATCTCCTCACCGATCTAGCCTCTGTCCTGTATTTCAGCATCAAACTGCAGCTCAGTAACATCAGGCTTGTTACAACTATCAATAGGAATGCCACAACTCCCAATGAAGCTGCAAGAACACACACATAAAGGATATGATTCTTCTTTGCATTCTCCATATAATCTTCCCATCCCCTACAACAGAACTTTGGTTTTATTTTCTTCATTGCATTTCCCCTATTTCTCTTACCATCTCCCAAAACAGAACTTTGCTATTTAAGAGGCCCACATTGATTTGGATTAACTTATCTAACAGTGCTTAGATTCATGCTGTTGTACTTCTGTTTTGATAAACATAATCATGTTCCCGAGAGGTCTGACAAATTAAGAAGACAGGACGGTGGGGAAGCTGGTGGGGATATCCCTAAGGAATTTAAGGGATTTGGGGTTTAAGGGATTTCGGTATCAACCCCATCGACGGGGTTGGTAGTATGGGGGGGGGGGAGGGGATGGAGAAGGATAGGTGAAAACGACGGTGCAGTATTTTTTGATTGGTTTTAACCATGGTAGTATTAACTAATATCATTGCTTTTGTTTGCAACTCACCACGAAGCACAGACGGTTGGTGACTGGGGAGGCCATCAGAAAGAAGATGCCTGACATGCTCTATGGACCCGTTGTGGGGGCGTGGCTCAATTCTCAGAATATGACATATCAGAGAATAGATGTCAGTTGAACTGAATGGTTCACTCATGATGCCTTTTCTGAAAGCTGGTCCACTGGCAACAAAGGTCGGCCACATTTTGGAAACATCGTTGCCGTAGCCATGTTCACCGAAGGTTGCTATAAAGGGAGATCAGAGTTTGATATATCTGGAAGCCAAAACCTCAGAGGTGTTGAACATACGGGTGCATGGCAAGGTGCAATAGTAGAGTGGAGACAAGTAAGCGAGGAGCGCAATATGTAAATATGTCATTACTCAGGGAAATTTTTTAAGGATGTTTTTCTGGTTGTTCCAAGGTTTTAAATCAAGTCCAAAGTAACAAAGAATGACCAATATGTACACCAGATCAGACTGACAAGATTAATCACCTTTGTTGAATAGAATTGATCCATGGTTACACTGTTCATTTTTAGAGGGTGACAAACATATTCTACCCTCCCTCCTACTTGTCCCTGGCCACATTACCAGCAGTATCGTCGGTATTAATTACTGATCATAAACTTAAAGGCATTGAAGACTCGACCCAAACCGCGTGCGGCCATCTGAAAAAGTTAACTTTCTGTTGCTTGCAAGTGACGTTTTGTTCGTATCGCTACAAAATGCAGACAGTAATGAAACGTGATACCTTAATTGTTATCTTTAGCTGGACCTGAGATGTCCATTGCTGTATCGTTTGTATACTGTGCTGTGGGTATTGACCGCAGCTGTATGTACTGACTGTAAACTAGTGTCTTATTACCGTCGGTAGCAAGCTGTGTGTGTATTTTCTGGGACCGATGGTGGTGTTTAACACTTCTGTTACACCTCATTCGAAACTAGGTCAAATTACCGGCATTAGACGTTTCTTTTTGCGCGAGTCTTCACACCCTTTAATACAACAGAACACACTCTACTACTGCAGTCTAACAATGATGAAATGCACATAACAGGAAACTAGCTTCAAACTGGTACCCTGTATCAAAGTCAATGCAATATATATGATAGATGATTAGCGACACAATATAGAAAGAACTAAAAAGCAAAATTGGTAATGCGTACAAAAATGAGGAACAACGTAAACACACCAGATTGTCACTCAATCAACTGCAACTTTCATGTATGTATTTAAAAAGAAAGAGTAAGCTTGACAATTTGAGCAAGTATCTACCAATAAATGCAGACATGAGCAAATTCCTTGAGAATGGTCCATCTTACATGATTTATCTCTATGGATAGGTAAAAATACACAGATCTAAGCATTCTTCTCTTTTATGATAGTAAACGTGCAACACTTGTATTTTGTAATTGAAAATTGTGGAATATTCCAGACGAAATTAGCAACAATAGCATGAGTTTACATTTATTCCAAGAGCATGAATGCTATAAAATTTATGTTAACATGCAATTTGCTTACTTTCCCAGTAAGGCGTTTCTGTTTTATTCTGTGCCACATTCCATCCAACATCGGCCATTAGTAGGATGGGTGGGATACGTTTGTTGTTCCTATAATGGTATTTCTCCGGTATTTCGTCCTTGGTATAGACCGTTAGATGTTCAACCTCCTCTAGTTTCTTCTTGATCACAGGGATATCGTCATCTAGAAGACACCCAAGCAATTATTAACTATGATAGCTTTTCATTATGAAAGATGACTTAAGGCACAAAAATTAATTTTGATATGCTGTTGATTGCTACAAACCACACATGTTTTAAATGCCATTTTGTACAATAAATAAGATTGAAGTTCATGAAATGTTTTCTTTTTGTTAAAAAAAAATCAAAAACAATTTTTAATTTTTAATATCCTTCATCAGTTAAAAACAAGTGAAGCATTTGATTCCTTTTTTACAAAATGTAATGATTCAGCCATGATTCCTTAAAGCAAAACCATCATCTTGAAATCATATGATAAAGATCAATGATGAACAAATCTGCTCAAGAAGTGACAGTATAATGAAAAGTCTTCTTCTGTTTGTTAGAAATTCTAAAAAAGTCTGTAAAGTTAAAAAAGTTTGAATGTCTTGTCTGAGGAGGGGAGGGGGGGGGTTGTTACTGTAAGTTTGGCAGCCAATTATTTTACCTTCATGCCAACAATATACATGGCTAAAATATCATTAAATTCCCCCAAAAGAGGACTTTGAAATGTACTGACATAAACCATAAACACTGGCAAAATCACAGACCAGTCAGACATGTTGAGGGTTTGTCTCTTTATGAACTGTGAATCGAACATACTAAACATTCTAAAATACCAATCTCAAATCTAATCTAACCAATGCTGACATTCATACTCGTGGTGATGGGTATTTCTTGAAACTTGGTCAATAATGCTTACCTTTGTGTGGAAAAATTGAGAATACAGGAGTATCTTGGTAACCAAAGTACAGTGACCGGTCAACATGTTCATCTAAAAAGATCGTCTGTGACGGAAATACTTCTACTTGTCCGTGATCAGCTACAACAAGGATATTGAGAACGTCATGTAGATTGTGCTTCTCTAGTACATCAACTAAATAACCAACCATGCGGTCCATCTCTTCCACTGCTTCTGTGGCTGCCTTGGATTCTGGACCATACTTATGACAGGCATGGTCCACATCTGGAAACCAGATAATCCCAAAGTTAATACTCTTAGTCGCAAAAAGTTCAACAATATCATCAACAAGTTTCTCCTTGCTGATAAGTGGTTTGGCAGGATTTGTGGTGAAATTGGCACTCATGCCATCATATTCCACTGTCATACCAACTGGAAAGTTTAGAACTCCGCTTGTCCCTCCCTGACGTTGATTTGTGATCCATATAGGTTCGGCTTGGTTCCACAATAATGGATCTGAACAATTTAGATCAACTGCCATGGAGGGCTGATCACAATTCACTAAGGGATCATACACATGGTTGTTGACTATCCCATGGGCTTCCGGATATAACCCAGTGACAATGGTGTACCAGTTGGGGGCACTTTTTGTTGGAAAAACGTTGACGATGTGCTCTGCTCGAATGCCGCTCCCTGTTAAATCGTCAAAATGAGGTGTTTGGGCACGGTCCAGAAAATCCCATCTGAAAGCATCCATTCCTACCATTAACAGTAACGGTTCAGTTATTGCAACTGAACAAGACCAAAGTTGACAAAGAATGATGACCTGTACCAGCCACATACAATGAGATAAAGCAATCATCATTCCCACCACATTCAGTCCTCAAAATTTATATGTTAACACCTGCAAATGAATGAAAGTAATATTGAGTTGTGTGCAGTAGCTCTGAATTCAAACTTGGGTTATGTAGCAAAACAGCTTTGGCTTCAATGTCTACTGTATATACTGTAAGTACTGCAACATTAAGACCATTACCCACAGAGGAATTTTCTGTCTGGAAACTTTTATTGCTATATAGAACAAGTCTCTTTGTAAATGACATCAGTATTCTACATGTATATCCTTAAAATTGCTAGATAGTCAAATTATGGTCACTATATTATGCAAACTTCAACTAGCATAATTTTAATGCCACGTACAGGTCTCTTAGCATTCTTCCTCACTCATTCCTCATTCCTCAATGTCTTGGAATAACTCAGAAACAACTGTACAACCTAGGATAACAAATGGTAGCCAAATTTTGTGAAATATTTAAGGAGGAACTGATCGCCACTTTAGTGATTAGCCTAGCATGTTGAAAAGTTTGTCTACTAATATTAAACAAGATCTCATTTTTTCCTTCCAAAAAACATTGTATTCCCTAGAAAGTAAAATTTTACTTTTGAGAGATAAAAAAGGAACCATAGGTAGCTACAGTAAGGCTCTATTCATAATCATTTTTGGTATACAAATGAGCTAATAGAAAAATAGTTGCCAAAAATAACAAACTGTGCTTACTACTTGGTGTTGTGGACAAGCCTAGAATGCTTTGTCAAATCATGGTCAAAAAAAAGTTTCTTTGGGGATGGGAGGAGGGGGACGAAATGCCTCAGACTCAGAATCTGTAGTATATCAATTCAATCACAAGAATGAGTTAAAAGACTAACAGCAGTTATTAATCTCATTTGCAATACCAGCAACCTAGACCTAACAGTATAACATTAACAGCAACTATAAACAATGGCTACAATGTACACTAGGCCCAAGCATAGGCCTAAGGAGGCGGTATATCTGGTACGATTTTAAGGTGGCATACGGACTATTAGAGTCTGTATCAACCAAAAGTTCTCCTTCAAGTCAAGAAAAGTGACAAAATGCTATGAGAACATCTTTTTTGGTATGTTATCAATCGGGATCTAGTTTTTTTGTGGAAGTACATGGAAGTACATGTGGTGCTGCAAAAATCGGGTCAATTGAGGCAATTTTAGACCTCCCAGGAGCAGAGTATGAAAATTGTTTACTACTGAGTGAAGAGGTTGTAGTGACCGGCCGAGCAGTAACAGAACAAACTAAAACATATGCAACCAACAAAGAATGACACAAGACAAGTTGACAGCTTGGAGGCTGGAGGAGCTCTGCTTTATATTACTCTCTTGTAACATCATCTCCAACATACATAACAACTTAACACTAACATAAACCAACACCCTAGTATAACACAATCCTATTGGTAGGTGGAAACCACTGACCACTCCCACTAGGTCATCCCACCTCTCACAAACATCTACACCTGTATAACATGGGATCACACCAGTGTATGTGCACCTGGGTACTCTCCAATTGACCTGGTCATAAAAGCTTCCAAACATAACTCAACCTACAGTGTAAACAATAGATAGAATACCAACAACAATGCCATAGATGGCTATCCTCAGTAAACTAGCACTAGTAACAGTGACCAGAATAGTCTAATGTATGCCAGCAAGTAAAATAGACTAGCCTAAGATAGGATAAACAAGCTTGGACCCTACAAGGTTTGTTTACTAGTGAGAACTTCTATCTAGACTTTGAGACCACATTACTTTTGTGATTTATTGTGTAAGTCCATGGGGGCTTTTAATTGGCGTATGCTACTTCTACCATTGAGAAAAACAAGACATACTGATTGTAGGCTAGGCTTTGCCAAACACAACAATGCAAGAACCCGAGATTGCAAAATTCAACGTCGGTTTTCAGTGTTCCGCTTCATTCAGCGTCGTTTCGGTGACAAACGTTACTCATCTTTAAGCATTTGAAAGCCTCTCTGGTCAGTGGAAGCTTTTTTCTTCTTGTTATGGGTCTATTTAGTATTTAGTTACCTTTATCAGTCAAAGTTCGGTGGATATCAAATTAGCTGCAATTTTCCCTGGATTTGTTGTCCCTTGCTTGATTTCTACACGGGATCGGGAGCACTCGACGTGATAATGTAACATGGAACGCCAACTGGTGACATCAGATAGACTGGTGTTCGAAATGAAATGTGGCAATGTTCTAAAGTTATGTACATGTTTACGTGGATCACAAAAACTGAGTGATATGTGGCTGATGTCATCATATAAGTTAAGCTGATATTATGTTGTTAAAGGCCTCAATTTAAAAATAAATGAGAACTTCTAAACATCATCTTACTTTTTGATGTTCTGAAAGAGTTGTAAGTGGATAGTGTTACCATAGATGTCTTTTCTGGTGTCGTGTAGGCATATATACCTACTTGACGTTTACTGTAGCCTACACGTAAATTTACATCAGCTACATACTAGTTAACGCCTTTTTGGCTAAGATCATGTGTAGCATTATGTTCCCCTTCTCGGGAAATCGTAATACACACCTGACGATGATCACGCAGTTACAGTATGGATGCAATGTGACTTGGTTGAGAGCGGATCAGTCGGTTAGTTGTTTGGTTTTCCGAGCCCAGGTTCTTTCCTGGGTGACTTTTCTTAAACAGACAGCAACATTGTAGTGTGGTTCCAATGATGCTACATGAATAATCTTACTATATGGATGTTATACACTGGGCTGTAGCGTATAGCCAGGTTGAACACATAGCCTACATCAATCTAAGTGATACAGCAAAAAGCATTGAGATATGACAAACAATATTCACACTGGCAGCTGATGACCAAGAAAAATTTGTCTTGCATTCAGCATACAGATTGATCTCTACCAAAGACAACCGGCTCCTTTTACTCAATGTGGTACACCTACAGGCCGTACATAAAGCGGCAGGCGCCGGGCGAATTTTACCCTTTGGTCCCCAAGATTTTGTGTTTCTGCTTTGCCTCTAAAACATCTTACTATAGGCGACAGTTAATTTTCGTAAACGGCTCCTGGTCATTTCCCCCAACGTAGTTTATTACATCCAAACCTGAAGTTTTTATTTGGCACTGAATCTCGACTATTGCGAAATACGACGGAAAACGGAGCAAATATATTATACCGATTATTCACAGTGATATCGTCTATTCCATTAAATTTAGCATGTACAAACAGTACAAGCAGTACATATTATCTAATAGGCTGGTCGGTGGGAGATACAGTAGATTATAATCAAGGTTTCCACATTAATTTGACCCCTTGTGACTCCAAATGACATTTGAATTCCACAAAAAAAAAACAATAGACTTTTGTACATAACGTGTCACAACTACATACTAAATATGATATTGGTCCAAGCTTTCCTTCTTGAGATATCGTTTTTAGAAAGTTTCAAAATGTGGCCCCTGTTGACACCAAATGACCATTGACCTCCACTAAAAACAATAGTGATCTTGAACTCAATGTGTCACAACTATTTATTAGATATGAGATTGGTACAAGCTTCCGATCTTGGGATACCGGGTTGACAAGGTTTTCACAATTTGACTCTTGGTGACCCCAAATGACCTTTGACCTCCACTAAGAACAATGGGCTGCTTCGACACAATGTGGTAGTCATAGACACTAAATATGAGATTGGTCCCAAGCTCTTCTTCTTGAGATATCGTGTTTACAAATGTTTACAAATGAATCTAAAAAAAAAAAAAAAATGCGATTTGAGAATTGAGCACACTTCCTGTGAATATCGTGTAATGGATCCAATTGGTGTATCACTGCCGGCGGGGGGGGGGGGGG
>JAIPMN010011546.1:12255-24682 GCA_020650975.1 Apostichopus californicus
AAAAAAAAAAAAAAAAAAAAAAAATCACAAGTCCGCAAGATTGATAACTGCGCATGTCAGACGGAAGTGACGGCTAAATAGTAACTGGAATCAGGAACCGTCTGACGGCTATATATCCACTTCGTATTATTTAACTGCAGTGTGTGTTCCAAAACCTACAGACAAACCTACTACTATAACACATGTGACTGTGAACTCTCGTGTCCATACTGCATGCATACAGTGAAGGAAGAGGGGGCAGATAAGGAGGTCTACATGTTGAAGTTTTTTTTTTTCAACTGAAAAGTGTAGTCATTTATAGGTAAACTGAAAAGCTTAGGCTATTTAAAGTATGGAGCAGACAGATGTATCGTCTTCTAGAATATATCGCAAATTAGGAATTAACCTCCCGACTTTTTTTGGCTTTTGAATAAATTTTCAGGAAGTCCTCACTGGCGAATATTAAAATTTTAACTCTGCTGACCTACTCGAGCAAAACAGAAATGTCAGAAGCAATAGCCATCAATATATTACCCTGCATGGGGCCAGCCAATCCAACAGAGACGTAAGGCCTTCTGCAGGGAAAGAGGCCATTTTGTTCACAAATGTGAGCAGAGTTAATATAAATGATCAATGATGCTCAGTTATAAATCACTGCAGCAACAATTAAAAATAAAGAAATTGTTTCATGTTAAATATTTCAAAATTTAATTTTTAACATTTGTAAGGATATGGAAGTGAGCATTTTTTTTTTTTTTCTCTTTTTTTAGAGAAAGAGGACTAGATTGGGTAATGGCTAATTTATAAGAATACACTGTAATTATATCTGGCACATTGTCATAGAGAAATTTATGTAAAAGCAGCAATTTGTCTTGCTTTGGGTCAGGCCTTTTTCAAAACCATGTTACGCTGAAATCCCATGATGCATTTTAATGTTTGACTGTATGTAGGTTAAGTTGTCAAGTTTCCATCAAATAAATTTGCTGTTCGGATGAGCAGACATAGTACAAACATGAAAACGTAATCTGGGTTACAATATATCTTTTAAATCTATAATGGAGGTATTACATATAGTTCAGGCCTGCAGACATTAAGAGGGGAGTGGTCAGGGGGTAAATGTGGTCCACTGGGTCAACTACAGGGCCTGGAAAAATATGAAATTAAGTTTGGAGTATTCATATATATATAATATAAAATGAAGACTGCTGGGGAAAGAATTATTAGTTTGTTTTAAGTTGGTGAATATAAACCTGATAGAGAATATATAAGATTGATCGATACGACCTTTGACTCTTAAAGTCATAGGGAATCATTTTAGCTTTCAAAGTTTAGTAGTGTAGCAGTTTTGTAGGTTATGAGGTTTGTCTTTCGATCATTATAAAATATGAATCCATACAGCGTACAAAAATGCTATGCACCTTTGCAGCTGTATATAAGCAATTTGACAACTCTGTAGAGCATTTTACGATGCCATACTGGATAAACTATTTCCTGGTTCAGAGTAACAGTTGTTGTTAGTAATTTAGACATTGCCGAAAATAACTTGACCAGAACACAGAAACTCATTCTGAAAGAGAGATCACCTACGACTATAGCTTCATTTAACAATCTGAGCAACCCATTAACATGCATGTAATCACGTAACTACACTATTCCCATTATACTTCCCCTCCCCTACCCCACTTCTCCCAATCCTCCCTTCCCCCAATCCTCCTCTCTCCCAATCCTCCCCTTTCCCAATCATACCGTGCCCCAATCCTCCCTTCCTAATCCTTCCTTCTCCCAGTCTTTCAACCTTTCCTAATCCTCCCTCTATATCAATTCTTCCTTGCCTCAAACCCTCCCTCTCCTCCCCTCCCTCAATCCTCCCCTCCCTCAATCCTCCCCTCTCCTCCCTTCCTAATCCTTCCTTTTCCCAGTCTTTCAACCTTTCCAATCCTCCCTCTATATCAATTCTTCCGTCTAATCCTCCATCTCCCAATCCTCCCTCTCTCAATCCTTCCTTCTCCTTCTAATCCTACCTTTTCTTAAAATCTCTAATCCCTTTTCAAACAAAGTTTTCGTGCTTACCGTAACCCATCACTGACTAGATATCTCCGATACTATTATCTCTGATGCACACGCTGGTGACAGGAGACATCTCCTCGGTCTGAGTATTAGACAGCCTCTCCATGGCTTCGTCTTCATCACTTTAAAGATAAACTGCCTCTTGAATGTATTGGTTGGGAGGATTACAAGTCAAAGACAAACTTCCCTGTGGAGAAAGAAAATGTATGTTAGAACCTTGGATAAAATCAAACAACAATGTTTTAGGTCAGAGAATGCCCATGAACAGAGATCAGGGATCCATTACGATGACACATGCTTGAGAGGAGAAGGGGGGGGGGGGGGGGATAAGCTGGGGAGTAGCTGGAAGAAATGTAGTAAGTGAATAGAGGAAGGGTAGAATAAGGGCAAGAGTCAGAGAATGGTAGCATTGGGTATGGGAAAATGGCTGTTGACATGAGGGACCAAAAATGAACATATCAGCAGTTCAATTTAAACTTAGCAAGTACTGATAAGACCACAGCCAACTTGAATCACAAAATGATTAATTTTCTGATAAATTTGAAAAAAAAAGTAAATGTCCAAATGTTCCAAAGCACTCACGCTTCCACACCATGGCATTTATTCTTCCATTAATTACTGGTGTTCCTCCAAACCAGTCCTTTGATGACCCACTGATGAGAGACCTCTGGTCCATCATCGAATATGGCCGCCCCACCCCCCCTCACCCCCCACAGACCATCACATGTTTCAGCAATATGTCAGCAAGTGTTTGAAGCCAGAGGGTGGCCAACTTGCTTGGCCATCGTAGAACCTTGAGTGGTCCATATCTTTGTAACCGGATTAAGATTAGTTTTGTCAATCTGGAGAATTAAAATTACCGTTAAATTACATTCCAAGATTTTTTTATTTAATTGAATGAGCACATTTGATATTATATTTAAAAAAAACAAATCATTTCACACACTAGTATGGAAAACTATGGAAAACTGTGGCAAAATCTGTTAATATTAAAACCTAATAATGTTATTATTATTATTATAGAGAGGGAGAAAAAATATTCAAATTGATCATCATGTTTCAAAGAATGCTATCCAACTGGTGTCATACTATATTTATTTAAGTTTTTATTTCACTCAAAAATAAAAATAAAAAAAGCTTTTTACAAGAGTACTTCAATTTGTTTTTTCAAATGTCGTTAAAGATGTATCTAGACCTTAATGACACACATGTTAATGGGCACCCTCAACTTTCCATCAACAATTTGATCTTGTTTGATTTTCACCTAAGATCTACAGAATTGACAAGCAGAATTTGTTCTTCATATACTGTTATAACATGAACTGTTTACCCATTGTTTTAATACCTTCTTACCCATTCCTCTTTGACATTATGCACTTTCAATTGTTACCTTCGCCAGCTAAGATTGTCTTTAATATCTGTTTTTTTCTTTTCACCTCCACGTTTCGAATCCTCTTAGTACAAAAGCCTGCGTGACAACCAAGCATTCCTCTCGGTGACATCCTTTCCAAGGAAGACACGCTAATTAAAGCAACACAAGTTTATATCGCAGACGGATCAATATTTTAGAATGTAGGGTCTTTAAGAGCTCACACAGACATAATATTTAATCAAACTATAGCCAACTAAACTAGAGACATCCTCCACAGCCCCGATAAATATGGAGCAAACTTATGCGTCATAGAGTTATTGTCCAAGTTTTTTCTTTTCTTTATTTTTCTTCTTCTTCTTCTTCTTCTTTTGATTATCGATATTGAGAGATTACAGAGTTTGTTTACAGCCTTCCATAGCAATATCAATAATCCAGATAGAGATGGCACGTAAAATCAACTTAACGTTGGATAATCAACTAAAGTGCACAGTGAGACAGAACTTCATTCGCAGTTTGCACTATACTTTACTATATTATATTATATATGTATATATATATATGTATATATATATATATATATATAATGCGTATATTTATATACGTATATATATATATATATATATATATGTATATAGATCTATATATAGATATATATCTAAATCATATCTATATCTATATATCTATCGATACACCTCCATGGTGTGTTATTCTTTATTGATTTACTATATATCTGTCATACCACTTGCTACACATTATATATATCTAAATCATATCTATATCTATATCAATATATCTATATCAATATAGATCTATATATCTATATATCTATATCTATATACAAATAAACACATACAGCCAAGCAGGCTGTCTGAGAAATGTTGACTACGTAAACTGTCTAAGAAGTGTTGACTACGTAAGTTATAAACATGCAGTTTGGTATTTTGTATCAAAGTTCTTCCAGTGCCCTTTGAAGATTTCAAGATAAGCTTGTAAAAATGTTATCAAGCAATTAGCATCTTGAGGAGTGTTGATTTTCTTGTATAAAAGCAAGAGAGGTAAATGAAAAAATTGTGCCTGTATTTTGTTACAGCCAGCTAACATACCCATATAGGTTATTATTTTTGGGGGGAAGGGGGATTCTTTTTTTGGGAGGGGGGAGGATGTGGGGTGTTTTTGTTCAGGCAAGCACCAAGTGAGTGCAGGAGCAGATCCTGAGGATTTTAATAAGGATGATGTGTGGTCCTGGTAGACATCATTGGTGTATGTGTGGGATCCTCGAAAAACGAAACTTATAAGTTTTAGATGTGAACTTGGTCTATAATTAAGGCTACATGCAAGTTTGTACGTTATAATAAACTAACTCTTCATTTCAGACATCATTCTTAGTGTAAACTGATAACTATACATGAGTGATTCTGAGCACAATTTCTATCAGAGTCAAATCTAATAGAGGGCAGCAAACACTAAGCTTTCCATGAGAGCTGTATAACTCCCAAAGTCAAAAAAAAAACATTTAATAATTCTTCTGTTTATTTAAACTTCATTTCACTGCAGTATGATTCCAGCTTATTTTGTCTAGTTCATTTAGTGACACAATCCTTTGGTAAATAAAAAATTAAATTGGATTAAACTTTGCTTGATACTGTCTAAGCAGCCCAGGTTGTTTTTTCTATGCCACTTTTAATTTCAGAGAGATAATCCCTTTAAAGGCATTGAAGACTCGCCCCAAACCGTGTGCGGCCATCTGAAAAAGTTAGCTTTCTGTTGCTTGCAAGTGACGTTTTTTTTGTGTCGCTACAAAATGCAGACAGTAATGAAACGTGATACCTAAATTGTTATCTTTAGCTGGACCTGAGATGTCCATCGCTGTATCGTTTGTATACCGTGCTGTGGGTATTGACCCCAGCTGTATGTACTGACTGTACACTAGTGTCTAACTACCGATGGTAGCAAGCTGTGTGTGTATTTTCTGGGATCGATGGTGGTGTTTAACACTTCTGCTACACCTCATTCGAAACTAGGTCAAATTATTGGCATTAGACGTTTCTTTTTGCGCGAGTCTTCACACCCTTTAAACATCTGAGGCTCATCAATGAAAGTGCCTGGACTACTCAGTCTAACACAGAGACCATAAGGACAGTTCCTTAAGATGCAACACAAAACTTAATAGGGAAACACATGACTTTTTTGGGAACTTCCATTTAAAAACATATATATAGCAATTTCATGGAATATAAGACCACTCGATAAGGAAGGAAAGTTCTGGGGGAAATTTTATGAACGACTCATGAAAGAGGAACAGTTATTCCACGCATCCTGACAAAATTTTCCATTCCGAGTTCTTATTTATATTATACGAATTGAATGCAAAATGATTCACCACGACCGATTTATCCTGGATAAGATCCTCTTGTACCAGTCCCAACTTCGAACCTCCTTCACACAGACAAAATGACTGACGAGCACACACACACTCTGAACGACCGTTCCCTATCACCCCCCCCACCCCCCCCCCCGTACTCCTTTATGTCATGTGCAGAAATTACTTAAATTTTCATAGATTGTTTTATATTTCTTAAGATTGGACTGTTTCAGTTGTAAACCGCACAGAATGCCATAATTAGGTTCAGTTTTCTCACCGATGTGATGTATAACTGGCAAACTCTTGATCTTACATAGTCTTTATATATAAAGCATTCCCACACCACACTGCATGCGCATCTATAGCTGTATATCGGTGCTGTGGCCGAGTGGATAAAAGGTGGTGGCATTTGAAGCAATGAGGCTTAGCAATCGGGAGGTTCGGGGTACGATTCCCGGCCGGGTCACAGTAAGGTGGGTTTTTCATCCAAGAGCAATCTACGGTTTTCCCATCTGAAATGACTTTCTAAATTTGAGTTCCAAATTTGACTTAAAATGTTGAATTGGAAGCCACCCGACGTGTAAGTTGTAATCCATAGTCCCTTGTGGGTTTCTCCCACATTTGTGGTCGCTAAAGCGTCGTAAAAATAAGTGCTGATTATTATTATTATTATAATATCATTATTTTTATCTATCCACGATTTTCCACATGCCGATGGTCAAGTCGAGTCGGCAGGGAATTCGAGAGATTTCACAAGAAAGTCATTTTAGAATTAAATTACATAAACAGCGCAATGATTAGAACAAGAAAATTGAAGAAAAGAGCAAAGATATTAATATATTATTTCATAATGACAGTTTGTTAGACTAGTTTATCCCATGAGTTAATTATACATTAATGTTGTTAGAGGTTATCAAAGGCAAAATTGATGAGAGATATTTAATTTAAGTATTGTCTTTTTCTTTGGTATTTTAAGCTAACCATAGCTGTACATATAACCTATCACATTTCCATATCAGGCTTTTATATGAGATACACTTTTTTATGCTTTAAAAGTACAGTCAAGGTTCATACAAAGATGTTACTAATTTAAAAAATTTCATTCAGTTTCGCTTAAATAAATTTCTGTTCAACAGAGAAGTTCTCTGATTACAAGTTTTTGGTAACCATGGCAACCAGCTCTGTAATTCCATCCACTAACTGTCTTCATCATATATGATAGTACTTTTACTTTTGCTTGATCAAAGTAAAATTTGAAAACATTAACAAGCAATCTCTTGTTGCTGGTAAATTTCCTTCAACTAAAAATAACTTTAAAAATTAAAGGGAGATTCCAGTTTGTTCAAAGTTGACCATTTTAAAAAATTTAAAAGAAAAATTGTTTAATAGCAAAAGGAGGTAAACAATAACCTAGCATATTTTATCACAAAGATAACATATTTTTGGGGGGCATAAAATGCTTTAAATGTACAGTCAAGATTCATACAAAGATCTTACTAATTTAAAAATTTCCTTCAGTTTCGGCTTAAATAAATTTCTGTTCAACAGAGAAGTTCTCTGATTACAAGTTTTTGGTAACCATGGCAACCAGCTCTGTAATTCCATCCACTAACTGCCTTTATCATATATGATACTTTTACTTTTGCTTGATCAAAGTAAAATTTGAAAAAAAACATTAACAAGCAATCTCTTGTTGCTGGTAAATTTCCTTCAACTAAAAATAACTTTAAAAATTAAAGGGAGATTCCAGTTTGTTCAAAGTTGATTGTTTCAAAAATTTAAAAGAAAAACTGTTTAATAGCATAAGGAGGTAAAAATAACCTAGCATATTTTATCACAAAGAAAACATTTTTTTTTTTGGGGGGGGGGGGATGAAATTTGGTGAATTTTTTACTACATAGGTATCTGCAGGCAACAGCATATTGAGTGACCATAGAATTAGCAAATGACCTTCAAATGTTTTCGTCTGTACAATGTGTTATTTATCCGGTATTCACAGAGGAGTCAAATATAATTCCAATAAAATATTGCCTTAATTGTTAAGAAATTTGACGGACATTGAGAGGTAACGAAACATACCAATCAAGTTCAATGCTAAATTATGAAGAAAAAAAAAACGTTACACAATTGATAGGTAAAGGTTTTAAAGAGCTGGTGCCAAAATGACAATTTAAAAGTTGCCTATTTCTAAGAATCACAAGTATTAAACTTGTAAAGAACTTAACCTTCCAATAACCATATCTAGAGGTTAGGTACCAAGATGATGAAATAAGAAATTTAAATTAAAGGCATTGAAGACTCGCCCCAAACCGCGTGCTGCCATCTGAAAAAGTTAACTTTCTGTTGCTTGCAAGTGACGTTTTGTTCGTGTCGCTACAAAATGCAGACAGTAATGAAACGTGATACCTTGTTATCTTTAGCTGGACCTGAGATGTCCATGGCTGTATCGTTTGTATACCGTGCTGTGGGTATTGACCCCAGCTGTATGTACTGACTGTACACTAGTGTCTAACTACCGATGGTAGCAAGCTGTGTATATTTTCTGGGATCGATTGTGGTGTTTAACGCTTCTGTTACACCTCATTCGAAACTAGGTCAAATTATCGACATTAGACGTTTCTTTTTTGCGCGAGTCTTCACACCCTTTAAGCAGTGTGGATTTTCTCACAAGATCAACACTTCTGTTACAAGACCTATTGTTTAAGAAAAGCAACATTTCCCATTTATATAGGCTTGAAAAACAAATTACACTGAAAAAATTGAGAGACATTATAAAATCCCATGAGGAAGTCAATGTTGTTATTAAATATTAGTAGGTGAAGTATGTAAACAATCAACGTGATTTATCACTTTTGCATCAGTGATTAATAAACGTGTGTTTACAATATGGTGTATTAAAAAACCCGAACATTGAAATCAACTTCGATACTAAGCAAAGAAAACTAATCAGACAAAATTGACGAAAGGAAATCATGCTTCGCCTTTATATTTTCATGTTTAAATTTTGGAGGGGGAGGGTGGGAGGGGGAGGGGGGTTTGGGCTAGGTATTTTTGTTGATTTGCTGCCTAAGAGACCAAAGGAGTTGCTTTCCCAAACAGGAAGAAGAATGATCCGCGAGGAAAAGCACAATTCAGTTCTAACTTTGGAGAAACGTTATGTCACTTTTAATTTCAATTACAGAAGCCATATTTAGACACTCAAAATAACTACCTTTTATACCAAACAACTTCATTATCCTATTGTCGGCACTTTAGGAAGCATTTGCGGTACTTCATATATCCGAGACAGGCTTCCCAGTTAAATTCAAGAGCATGCTTGAAATAGAGAGAGGAAATGCAACAAAATTAATGTGAAAGTTGTTTACAAATCAATAATGCTAAACTGAAACTGAACCAAAATTTGAGTTTAAAATGGAGTCATACAAAGGTCAGTTATTTTCAACTGAAAATAAATTTAAAACTAGTTCCTTAACTTTGACTCAGCAAAATGGTATATCAATGGCCAGACTCCTAGATTAAAATATATCCATAATTTCACAAATATACTCCAGGTCTCTGTTAAGTTAGTCCATGCCTAATTTTGTTAGAAAAGGTAATAAGATAATTAAAAGAAAGTAACGATATTAGTTTCACAACTCCTGGGACACATCTCGACAGATGTCATTTTTATTGGTAAATCTATATATTTTGCATATATAATTGGTTTTTGCTAATCTTACATAAAAGAACAAACTTAATTTAATTTGTCAACTCTACCAGGTGAACCAAACCTTAGCAACGTACCAGGTCTCTGCCATAGAGATGCTTTTAAAGAAAAAATTCCCCCAAAACAGACAAAAACAAAATAGGTTTTAATACAATCTGGATATAAATTAGACTATTTTAATGTTCCTGTACATAACAGTCTAGAGATTTGAGCAAGTTCAAATATGACATGCATTGAGACACATTATACAATTTTTGTATGCTCTTCTTTATCTGTTACAACAAATATCTTCATAAATAGTGAGAGGTTATGCAAAAAATGTTAAGGAAGGAATTAAGCATATCCATGATTAAATAAGTATTATACAACACCTAATTATATTCCGGCCATTTGATTGGTCAATTGCTCGTCGATTGCATGCAATATCCGCTCTATTGCACACTATGAAATAGAACCATGCGTTATACTTTTTTGATAGCACTTTTTTCAATGGTATAAGAGAGCAGAGAAACCTGTCTGTTCAAAACAATCTGTTGCATGAGTTCATTTTACATCCAATTATATCCAAATTTGAAGGTGTTGTATAAAACAAATAATGAATGGTTTCCATTCGTGCAATAGTGCAAATATTTCATTCGTTGAAAGATGTAATTTGTTCCATTCAACGCGGCTGCGCCTCGTTGAATGGAACATTCCATATTTCAACGAATGAAATATTTGCACTATTGCACTCATAACCATTCATTATTTGTATACTGGCAAATGCAACAAAAAACTTTAACTTGCCAATTAGTAGAGGTGAACTGAGACACCGACGACCTCTTATAGGTAAAACGAGCAGCATATCCATGTTTATGTGAATATATAGTAATATACCGCATAGCTTAATTTGCCGGGGTGCATGATGCCAATTTACCACCCTGGAATTAGCAAACTATACCTTTAAGCTAATTCCTTCAGCAAGTTCATCTAAAAGACCTAGTTTACAGGAAACCTGGAGAAAATGAACTCAATTTTTTCTGGTCGGTGAACAGCTTACAGTGCATTAAGCTTCATAAACACATTTAGTTCAATTTGCAGGGTAATGAACATTTTATGCTAAGTCATATTAGGGGACTTAGTATACTAATTATCAAAGTTGGGATGACTCATAATATGCCACTTGCTTTACAAGGTCTCTCTCCACGTTTCCATGGTAACAGTAAACTTTGCAGTGCTTATTTATTGTGAACTAAGTATTATTGCTGTACATGTTACTGCCATGGGGAAACTGTCAGGTTACTTTCCATTACTTGCACGCAATATGAAATCACCACCCTGACCAAAACATGCGGGCCACATTAAGCCAACAGTTACTGTACTAGGCTTGCCTGACATTCATCTAACCAGGGCTGGGCAACCTACGGCCCTGGTGTCACATGCGGCCCGTGAGATGTCTCAAGAAAAAGAAAAAAATCATTCTATTTTACATCATCACAAAAAAACAAGCTAGCTGCTTAGAATTTATCGGCACTAATGATGCTATCAGGTAGGCCTATTATCCCCATTAATTATCAACTGTAAGTGTATTGACAAAATATATTTTGTGAATACAGATTAAGTACAAACACCTATTGCCTGAAAGTCCTCGGAATCAAAAGTTTGAAATCAACAGCAGGTCTTTGGTTAAGTGCGGCCCAGTCAATTTTTCACTCCTTATATCTGGCCCATTCATTTAAAAAGGTTGCCCACCCCTGACCTGATCTAAACCATTATCACTCAATTGCAAAAGAATGCTTCTTCTGGTTTAGAGTTCAGTGCTTAACAAACTACTTTAAAAATCTTTTACATACGGAAACAATGATGAATTTTGTTTAACTCTGCTTTCACATATCTTGGTACAACTAAGTAGATTGAATTCTCAGTGCTATATATACTTCAAGCATATCATAATGCTGTCACAAATACTTCAGCATTCTTCCTCAACTCGAAAAATAAAAGAAACAACCCTGCTCAATTAATGCCTATTAAAATATCACTTTCACTATCATTCAGTAGAGAATGAAATGAGCTTCTCCATGGCAACCCAGGTAAACACATAGTGAGATACAGTATATATTCTAAACACTGACAGCTATACAGACTAGAACCAAAATATATTTGTTGGCAATAGAAAGTCTAGTTCAAACAGTGGTGTTTCCAGACATTTGGAGGTGGGGGAGGTACAACAAAATGAGAGCAACATTTTGAGGGTGGAGGGGGGGGGGTAGCACATGAAGCTGGTAATACAAGCTGGCAGTCTAGAGACAGACTAGCCAAACATGAGACATCTCAGTGACAAAACCTCTTAAAGAATCTAGTACATAGTGGTGTTGCCAGACATTTAGAGGTGTGGGAGGTACAGCAAAAGAGAGTAACATATGAAAATGGAGGTAGGGGGGGGGGAGGGGGCTAATGATGCTGGTAATACAAGCTGGCATGTTGACATGGGTTTTTTTTCTTTTGACATAGCAAATTTCATTTGGGGGTACTAAACATATTGAGGGTATGTGCCAAACCACCCCCCCCCCTCTCCCCTCAGAGACGCTGCACTGCCTGTATACACAAAGGTTTGAATTTATATGCATTAACTGTGTCACACACATTGTAAAGGTATTACTTTATACAATGGCTCACACTTTTAATACTCAGTTTAAAACTTGGTCTAAACATATCCTACTCTATAAGTAAACATATGTCTCTCCTGTTTCTAGGTCTGGTGTTCTCAGTTTCTTTTGATTTTTTTCTGTTCCTTATGTCATAATTATAACCTCTTTTCTTTATTTACCAGCTTGACTGTAATTTCACATTTTATTTCCTTGGTTAAGTCTTGGTTTTACCATGAACTATAGTTTTGGAATTCCCCATTTTCTTGGAGGGTTTTCATCAACATTATTACGGCTCGTATAAATTACTGAATAGA
>JAIPMN010011550.1:2796-12966 GCA_020650975.1 Apostichopus californicus
GGGGGGGGGGTGAAGTAGGTGGGGTAGGTGTGGGCGAATTTATTTTATATTCTAAAACAAATGTCAAAAATAAGTAACTTGTCTTGTTTAAAAAAAGTATATGTTGTTATTTTGTTTAATTGTTTTAAGTTGTGAAAGTTAACATATTAAATGCTGTCTCACAAACATACTGTCAATAAAACTGAAACAGAAAGTCACCCAAAGTTATCTTGAAAATTACTAAACACATTTGTGTTTGTTTAATTACGTTTTTGTATATCTAGATGGAGTGAAAAAAACAAAGCAATTAAGGTTAAAAATTAAATATCTTACTTTCAGTGCCATCTGTAGTTGCAGGTACACTTCTCCGATGAATACTCTAATGATGAGAAGAAGAGTCACAGAAAAGATGTAAATATGTCATGTTTATTGATAATAATGTTTGTAAAGAACTATCTGTTTTCCCAATCTCATTAACCAAGTAATCATTTACAAGCAAATTAAAAATGCAACACATTTTCGGAAAATAATACTTTGAAAATATTCAATAATTGAAATGGTTGTTCACCGACATAATTGCCTATTGCCTACATCACGATGTTTGACAACTTCATTCATTACAATCATTCCATGGTTAATATTAATTTTGGAATGTTTAACCAACTTGGTAAAATGCGTAAGAAACAAATAAGTTTCACTGGAAATATTTCCCATATGTCATTGTGGTAAGGTGGGAGACTAGAATTTGTCTAGAATTTAAACTCAATCTGAATAGTTATATAAACCACTTCAAATGCAAACTTATTTTCAATACTTTTGTTAATTTTTGCAAGGGTTCGGGTATCCATTCAAGGAACACAGATGAATATGTAAAAACAGAATTAATCTTTCGCAGCGCTATGTAAATGATGATAAATTAATGAAGATTAAGAAACCAAGTTACAAATTCGGATTTTGTTTTCTTACATTAGGAAAAAATGTGAAAAATATGTTTGTTAACATTTAAGTTTATGAAATGGTTTTCATTAAAACAGTCATTCCAACATATCACTAAGGTCGATAAGAGCTGTATTTTGCTTATGATGAAAACGTGATAAATAATCTTCAAATGTTGTATTTACACTCACATAGCAATGTAGAAAACGTCGCAATATTTTTATACAGGTATTTTTTTACAATGGAAGTTTATGTTATCAACATTGTATGGTTTCATTTCTTTTCATGAAATTAACATCAAAAACAAACTATTTACACCATTTACGCAGAGATCGTCCACAGTACAACCGCAACGTTGTCAGGGGTGATAAATTGATGACGATTGGAATTAAGAAAAGCCTAATTGTGAATACAAACGAAGTGATTTTAAGTTAAATTATAACTTGAGCCTATCGTTTATAAGATAATTGCCAGTTTTCTTGCTTGATATAACATATATAATATTTCAATGAATAAAGTAAACGACGTGAGTTAATGTGTAAAACAAACACAGCAAACAATTTCATGTTTTTTACAAATTGATTTAAATATGAAAGGAAATTAAGATTTATATACATCGTATATTGAGTTGATTAATTCAGACCTTTCTTACACCGTGAAAGTACAGTATTAATTTACATGGGTATACGGAACAGTAGGAAATGCAACAATTACAATTCGTGAGGTTTACAGGAGATATTAGCCGATATAAATGAAGAAAAAATATGAAAATAACATGCTTTCAAATTATAAATACACTAAAATGTTCAAAAATAATACGTGTGAATGTACCTAACAACTGCCAATTTATCTGTGTTACAAGTCGAGTTTACGTTACGGTAAATACACAGTAAAATGAATTAAGAGTGCACGTTGTAACCGATAAAATTCAAAGTCACCGAGAACTAGTTTTATAGTATAGTACCCTTGCATATACTTTTCAAATTCCTAGAGTATCACAATATTGTACTTAAGGATCTCATTATCAAGTTAAAATCAACTTGCTTGATAGATTAGGACATGGACTCTTTAATTGTGCATTATTCTTCAAAATCATGAGAACCATTGAAGTTTAAAAACGGAAGTTTTGCATGGAAGCTGATTGTTAAGTTCGATAATGCGAGGCAAAATGAATTGGTGTTTTATGTAACTTTCAATAATTGGCCACCTCTTACTAAGCAGGAATCAAAATAAACTGTCAATGCGAAAAATATTAGAAAATCATAGTAGTAAGTTTCTAAAACTTCTGTTCTTTCTATGATAAGCTTTACAGAAAAAAATAAAAGTCGTTAAATGACTTTAATTTTCAAACAAGGCAAAGAGGATTTTAATTACAAACATTGTCAGCATGTGTTATTTTTCCAAGCTTTCGGCATAGATTTTTCCGAAGTTACTATATGAAATTATTTGTTTGTCCTATAACAAAGAACGTTATCATTTCACAGTTCCACCTATAATATTGAAAAAACTTTGTTGATACTATGAGTATGAATATATCAACCATAATTTAACTATGTTATCAACGTTCAACAATAATTTTCTTAAAACGATAGGATAAAGAGAAAGAGTAATGAAATGATCTATAATTGTTACCAAATGTTCTCAATTATGCAATAGCTTATAAAAATAATTAACGTAGAGTAGTGGAAACTCGAAAGGGAAAATGATTTTCTTGGACAAGAAGAACAGCGAGTTTATGTAACAGAAAGCGGATTATAATTATTATGAGTACTATTATATATTTTTTGGCTTGAACTTAAACCTTTAAGATGGAATCATTGAATCAATCGATGTAAAGTGTGTTTTTTTTTCTTTCGGGTAAGATAAACCTAAGTATACTGTTGTCTTACAATACTTTGCGTACTAATGTAGTCAAATCGATCGAGGCAGTTATCCGTATCTAAAATGTTATGGGTAGTTTTAATGAACTGAACTGTTCAACTGTCTTAACATAATTTTCGCAAATGTTTTGTTTCATTCTGAAAATATTAACAGTTATCTACTAAAACATTCAGTAAAACAAACAATTATTATATTGGAACGTTTGTGTTATATTACATTAAGTAGCGACGAATGGGTAAATATATATACTAAGCGGGAATGTGTGTTGTTTATTGAAAATATGAGAGCATGTCTCTTAAGGCAATGTAAAATTTGAGATGTAACTAAACATAAGATATAATTTGTTATTGCCTTTTTTGTATGACTTCCAGTGCAAATTTTACCAAAAAACACACCTTCCTGGAGGATGCTGAAAATTATTATTTTGAAAAGAAGAAATTTATTGAGGAGAAATTATTATTAGCTCAGTACATAGAACGTTACATTATGAATTATAAAACAGCTTATCAAGTAGTTAGAATTTTTTTCAAATTTTGGGAGGATTATCAAATCTAACAAGCAAGTATGAAACATATAAAAAAGTTATTCAGTAGTTGAATCTTTCTACATGACTTTTCTGTTTTGAAATTGTAACATCTAACCATCAAGAAAGAACATGAACGCAACGATTTATAAGAAACAAGAACGAAAACTGTAAAATGTTTAACTCACCGTTTCTTCCGAGGACGTAAAAGCGATCATTGTTGTGCACAAGAAAGCAGATATTGCTCGAACAGCCACGGAAGGTTCCATATTTATGAATGTCTTGGTATAATACGAATGACAATTCAAATGAAATGTATCTCCAGAGGTAAGAAATATCCTCGATTTTCTTGAAAACAACGGATGACCTGAAGTGTATTTATAAAGTTGTAAGATGATGATTTCTCGCAGCCAGAACGCATTGTTCTTCTTCGTTGTAAGATACCGTCCGTCAGTTTTAAACAGATAAGGATTCAAAGGCACCCATATACTATGGAAACTTCCAGTCCTTCAAGGAAGACTGTTACATGTAACGTCACGTTGCGGAAATATTTACATATTGTGCGAGAATTTGACATCTACAGTTTATATATGTGTTTATTTAAAGTAAGGAAGCCGGTTGAGTAAAACCTTTTTTTTATAAGACACTTAACCAGACGACTTTTGGTGTCAAAAAACTCTGCCCCTGTGATATATGGTGTGTTTTTTTCATTCAATTGATCCTCGAATAGTTGAAAAATGTAAGGAAATAGGAATGAACAACATTTTCTTGCATTTTGGGGCTTTACGTTTCCATGGTCTGTACTATCAGAATGCAACTTTCTCGTAATGTTAAATATACGGCACGCAAATTGGTATACAATCGTCTTAAATTTGTCAAATAATTCAAATCATTTCGTGGAATCAACGTCTTCAACCCTCTCTCCCATTTCTTTTTTGGAGTTCTACTACAAAATGTATAATAAACGATAGAAATGGATATCATCATTTCCCATTAACCAAAATAAACATTTGTTTACCATTACTGATGTAAGCCAGGTTTGGTGATCCCAACCCCCCCCCCCTCACCTAAAATTTAAAACCGATATACAGAGGGTAGAGAAAGGGCGCAACAACATACACTTTTGGCGGTTTCAATCCCCAGACAAAAATCAGAAGGCCCAACCAACACCTCTTCACTGGCAGACAGACTATTAAAACATTCATGAAGTATTTCCTTTAGTGGTTAAAAACAGTCAACAATCCTTCAACATTTTGTTCGGTAGTTAGCGAAATATAGCACCGTGTTCATTCTATGCACCCTATGTTTTAACTAAAGTTCTCCAAGGTGACAAACATCCCCTTAGACCATTCCCTGGACGACAACAAATCTTATCCTCCCACTACAAACAAATATGTTTCCGCCGCTTATATGTTATAGCCTACATCGTATCATGAAACATTAGCTCTCTAACTCTTAGGATGGTGATAAAGATTCGTTTGTTCCATCATGCCACGAACGCTGGCTATCTGCCTGCCATGCACGACATTACCACATCTCACGCGATTATGATTCTTGAACACTACCAATTATATAACGGCTTACATGGCATTCATTATGTATGCTTGTATGTTGCTAGATTTTGTGCAACTGAACCCAACCCTGTATTATCATGTTGTGTTTATGCTTGTACTACATCACCACATCGATATAACACAAGGGAATATTCGTAGCTTCGACAAAAGATAAAGATGGATGCCAACATCAACATACGTGAATATTGGCATGGTACTTTGGCTACTTAACAACTAAGCAATGTCGTATCATTCACAAAAGAAAAGATAAACTTATAGATACCCACGTATGCATACTTGCATATTTACATTGTAAGATGCCATATTTAACGGCCTAAAAACTAACTATATTTTCCAAAATAAAATTACATATTTTGCACACATAGATCTGCCTCTATTCAATCGTAATTTTCTATTACGTTTATAACCTTGTGTTTTGGGGAAGTAAATGATAAACGGAAAGAATTTCTTGCGTAAACAAATGAACACCTTCGAACAATAACAGTGGTAACTTATCCTAATAAATATTAAAGTCTAGACTCCAAATCTTTATGGTATCTAGATAAACGGGTTGTGGTAAATGACTGTCATTGAAGCATAACGATAATGTCATAATCTAAACACTGTTATCTGATGTAAAACAGAGAATTCCCAACAATATGAAAGTTAATTAATGTTTGTGTTACGTACCATTTCTTGTCTTGAAATGGGAGGGGGGAAGGTAGGGGAGGGGTGCGGATTGAGGAAGTCTGCACAAATACCCGTTGAAAGTCCTTGATAATTGTTTTCATTCACAAAAGTCTAACTTGCAATATGGCTACTAGGTTAAATAAGAAAGAACCTATGCAGACCTTCCTGATTTATGGAATGCAAATCTCGGTGTGTACAGTCTGGCCGGGCGATGACTAAAACTCGCCCAACAAAGTTGTGGGAAATTACTATAGACAGATTTTGTATACAAGCTAGAAATCAGCATACCCTTAATATATACCGTTCATTGGCAGTCAGAAGCCAACCAAAAGTGAACAGAAGTAGGTATATCCATCAGTTATATGGCCCTGCGGATTGGGTAGAATATTACAATGGGATCCAGCTAGTTCTATTTCGGGTCCACCGCGGATGTAAGTCAATGGAACAAATATGGTTGTGGTACGCCGACATTTTTGAGGACAGTGTTCAGCCATATTTGATATTCTACCATACTACTGATATTCGTTGGCGCCCTCTGTTAATATGGAGTCATATTTCACGTTGACTTCTGTTAATAGTAAGTCATATATGAACACCAAAAAAGATCAGCCTGTGTCGACTTAAGTACAATACAGCAGAACACGAGATCGTGTTTCATCTTCGGTTTTTTAAATTATATACAAAGTCTATTTATGGTTGTATTGCATATTAAGAATCATATAATTTCTTTCTTCATGAAGTAAATCCTTACTCAAGACAACACAAGCAAAATGGTGCATCATGAAGCTGATCACCTTACTAGTACAGCGTATCGAAAATGGAAATAATATTTCATCTTAGATGTTATCAAATGTGAACACAGAGCAATGTATACATACCCGATCGTTTTAGTTCGAAATATTCCAGCATGTGATAACTCCGGTACGTAACATTCAAACTTACAACTTATACGACGTTGCTTTTCCAATGTATCTAAATTTTGAAGTAAGCCTAATATGTATAAAATTGGTCTGTTTTGAATTTTATGGTGGTATTTTATTCGCACGATATATATTACCGAGGTATAGTTAAATAACATACTTATTAACAATTGAGATAATAAAGTAAGTGGAATATTCTGGGAAGTCCTTTCATGGGCTTTATGTTACAAAGGCCAATGATTACTAGTTTGAACCGAGTTTGGAATATTGATTGCATGAGCACACTACTTGATGATGCTGCTATTCCGCTGAGGTAACTTATGCAGGAATGCTGTATACCCGTGACATTATTAACTATACCCAGAATTATCAACATACCCTTTAGTCTGTGAACCAGGCAACATATATTGAATATCGTCATTGAAATATCTTATATGGAAACTTCAGATATATAAATAAACAAACTTTTGCAGAAGTGAAGTTTGTTTTTAATTCGGTACAAAAGACAATCGGTACATCTATTATGATGTAAAAATGTAATAATTCACGCAAAATGTAATGTTCAACAGATATGTTTTGACGCAAAATGTAATCAAAACATAACGAGAAACGTAACAACGCATAATGAAATAACCTGTGTCAACCAAGACAAGCGCAATGTGTTCTCTGTATAGTAATTGAATATTGCTGGAATTTCTTACACCGCTACTATCATTTGCAACGAATAGTTATTACTAATGAATAGGTAGAACGCACATGATATTATTTTGAATGAAGAATGTCATAACGATATTTTTTTTTTTATGAAATGATAGATAAATATAGACAAATATTTCCTTCTTTATTAATACCAGCGTTATAATTATTCGTACCAATTTGTGCCAATATATTAACAAATCTAACGAACGTTCAATAAGCAGATATCATTTACTGGCTAACACATCGTCTATAAAAAAGATCCGCTATTTGTTATTACAAAACAGGATGTACGCTATATTTCTAATACTGCCGGATTTTCCCAATATTTGAGAAAGATGTTCATTGAGTTCTTAATTCGATCCCTCGTTACACAATGAGCATTTCAGATAATATGTTACTATTACTAGTATTGGTGGGAGGGGGATTCGTTATTTGCATCTGAACATGTCAATAAAATAAAGTTGTGTTTCGGCAATAAAATCGAGCAAATAATATTACCAAGGTCGAAGAATAAACTTGTACACAATGTGCTACAATAAACAGAACGAACTCCGTTATTTCATTATTGATATCATTAATGTAAACCATATAAAATTGAAATTGGGCCGAAATTAATCCTTATTAGCAACCGACTTGATAAAAGACAGGCCGTTTCCGTATGATATTTACAAACTATGAGATATGAGGTTAACAGTCTCGATCATTTAAAGTTTATTATAGGCAATATTCTCTCAATTGAAATCTCATATATTAAGTCATTGTTTTGTGAGTATAGTATACGACGAGGGACTACACGCGGATGTACATTTCGCATAATATGTAAAACATATTATGATATTATAAAAATACACGAGGATAATATCAATATAAACTACCCAATGATAAACGGGAATTACCTTTTTTTTAAAGTTTAGTATAACAATATTCAAACAATAGTTAAGCATTTTATGAGAAGTTGAGCCTGAAAATCCAAGGCTCAATGTTGAAATAGTCAGTAACATAATCAGAAACGATTTTGTTGTATTTCATAAGGGTGGGGAGAAAATTGGTCCATAAGCCCTCTTTCAGTCTCCTCATTAATTGCAGAGAAAACATATGGAGTGTCGAATACCAACATTCTCTAATATATTGTATCCCGTATAAGTAAGCTTACGTATTGTCAGTTTGATTCAAAATAAGTACATACTACGTGGATCTCGTAAAACAGATACAAGACAATTTCTGGTTTTGATACTTATTCCCCCCCCCCCCCAGATCACCGGAAATGGCACTTCTCGGGCTTGAAAATGACCAACCAGATGTACACTTTTTCCTGAGCACCAAGTATTTCCCAATATCTTTTTTTTAGCACCCATAACCTTTTTGAGAATTGTCACCAGTCACACATCATGTTCGACCTCATCGCATCTCCTGTGGATCATTGCTTTTGTAGGCGATTATACTTCGCGGCCCACAATACCCGTCAGCCCCACTTTTCAAGGTTTTAAGCCCATTATTTGTTCAGAATTTCTCGTGAATAAATTCACTTCAAAACATACCCATAGTGTTGCACAACATTTCATCTATGGGCAACCAATAGAGAAAAACCTCCTTCAACCCCTAACAATCCGGTCAAAATTAAACGAGAAGAGGAAGTATGATGAAGAATGTTGGTCAGGGAATTTTCGAAAATTCAGACCCAGTTAATTTATTGGTCTACAAATATTAAAATCTATTATAACGGCTATAAAACTTCGTTGAAGGAAATGAAAAATACTAGATATTTCCGATACCGAACATTATACACATAAACAGTTTTGGCTGTTCATTCTGGAACGCCATTTTCATGTTCACTGATATGATGTGATATCTGCTGTTTGCTTTACAAATTCGAATAATTGAAATGAGACTGAAATAAATAACTTTTATCTGTTTATTGTGCGATGCCCCACATTCTCTTCATTTCAAAAGACGCACAATTTTAAGTTCATCACACACTGAAGGCTTCCGATTCTCTATCTGCCTTTAGTTTGACAGAAATGTAGCGAATTGCAAATGTCTTGGCTTTGCGTTGACGAACGCGTCAGTGGCTGCCTCAGCGGTTGATGTCATGGTGGCGATGGATATCCATCAGTGCAAGGCCATTCAATCGATCTTCTCACATAGTGGTTCTGAACGATAAGGATATTGGTACTTTTATCGCTCAATACGAAAAAATCAAGATTGCCCTCCATTTCAATATGCATACAATAGCTAAAAAAATATTCATCAGAAACACGGAGTTGGGAATGAAATATGTCGTTCGATCAAATCTGGAAAAAAACTACGGCATCCGTAATTTAATCGAATCGGTATAGTATGAATGTAGGTTCGAAAGCTGATAGCAAGAGGAGCCGAAACAGGAAGCAGGCAGGTAACGTTGTACTTAATCGTGCATAGTCCAATCTTTCTCACGTTCACTAATGCCAAGTTGGAAGAGAGGAGGAGGAGGTTTGGGCGGCAGTAATCTGACAGGTTTCCTCACCACACCGTACTGGCTTTCAGCATTGATGTCATCGTAAAAATAGCGCACCTGGTATAACAAGCTGCCATAACGACTCACGGCAATTCGTCCTCGAAATGTCACTGCGGTCGATGTGTTCCAAAACATTAACCGAGTTTAGGAAAGTTCAGATGATGCAGTATTTCCACTTGCAGAATGCTGTAGCCGATCATTTTGTCGAATGCCGGTGCCAATTAACTTTTTGTAGCATTTTTGTCACAACTAGTCCATCAAAATGAGCAAAATATAGCCTATTACGAACACAAAACATGTTACCGTAGCTGTACATTTCAATGGGATATTGCGATATGATGAGTCAAGGACCTTGACGATTTTGGGGGAAGCCCCTTACAATTGTGTTGCCGCTTTGAAAGATTTTCACCGTTTAGAATGTCAATAAAAATTCAATGAAATCAATATTGTCTTTGTAGAAGGGAGGGTTAGGGAGATACGGAGTTTATCGTAACC
>JAIPMN010011552.1:0-15509 GCA_020650975.1 Apostichopus californicus
GGGGGGCGCGCGCCCCCAACGCCCCCCCCCTGGATACGCACCTGTGTACATGCCACCTCGCTGCCATCGTATATACTAGGTCCACTGTACATTCCTTCCACACGAAGAGACTATGTAGAACAGCTTAGGCTATACTAACTCAAACTGATGAATATTCATCTCCCTATCGATGATTTGAAAGAAGCAATACAACCACACAAATTATTCAAATATATGATCTCCTTAGCTACAGCCAATTTGGTATTATCTGTGAATTGAGTCGAGCAATTTATTGAACTGAAATTCTGGAAATCATATTTGTTTTTTATCAAATTGTATTGTTAAAATAGCTGAGTAAAAGTTGTGATGACGTCATCGTTAGCTTTAAAATGAAACATTTCAAGGACTGATGGACAGAAGTGTTTCCATAAAGTATTTCACGTTGGAGAACATCGCTTGCTCTTTCTGTTACCATTCTGTCATAATGTCATGTATAATATCATGTTCGCTGAAGTCGTTTTGAAACAAATCCTGCATGGGTTCGATTCTCTGCCGTCATGAACTTGCGAAATCACATTCTTCCTGAGTTTGAGTCGAAACAGTTGCAATGCCTGCTGATTCATACGGACCTACATACACATTACTATGCTTTCTCATCTCTTTCATATTATTCATATTTTCATTAGACTCATTCCCAGTCGTTAAATTTTTGAAGGCATTTCTTCTTAGATATAGGGCAGGCTGTCGTCTGAATCCGAAAGCAAAGCTCCGTCTTCTACTATTCTGTAATCTTTCATAGTTACTCAGAAGATGTTCCAATTTTCGAATAGATGTCGTATAGGTCTCCTGACTGGACATGTCAATGACCGTTACTAAGGTTCCCGTGACGTCATACCACTCGCCTGAAATCTTATCGAATGAACCATTCACAGAATGTTCGACAAGATCAGCACCCAGCATTTCTTCGTGAAGAGGGACTCGTATGTGGATTGTAACGTCGAGTATTTTTAAGACGATGAAAGAAACGACTGCAGACCACAGGCCAATAATGATAACGACTATCAGTTGTACGCCAAGAAGTTTGAATCCTCCCCCTTTAAATAAACCTGACAAAAGATGACAATTAAAGGTTGACAGTAGTTAAAGAACTCAAAACTGATGGAGCTATACCATAACTGCATATTACTAACATAACAGAAACCTGTTTAAGTTATTCATAAAACTGCACATAGCTAATAATGTTCGTTTTATGTTTGATTCATAAACATATACATAGCTGGCTAGTAATGTTTACAGATACATATCTGGTTCTGAGTGTGTGTTATTTTGATCATAAACATGTACCTAGCTAGCTGGCTATGGGTGTACGTTTGAACTTCTTACAAGCGTAAACATAACCTAGCTATACATAAATGCTCATGTTACCCTGCACAAGCTTGAACATATCTGGTTATGGATGTTTGTTTATGCTACCTACAAATATGTACATACATGACCAGGAATTTGTCTCCATAGTAATCACAAGCGTAAACATATATTAGCTGTCCATGAGAATTTACCTATACAAGTATGTATATAGCTAGCTATGAATGTGTCCTATGGGTATTCACAAACATAGCTTAGCTATTACAAGTGTGTTTATATCACCTACAAGCATGCATATAGCTGGTTATTAATGTGTGTTATATTACACTCAAGCATGCACATAGCTGGTTATTAATGTGTTTATTACCCACAAGCTTGTACATAGCTGGCTGTTAATGTGTGTTTATATTACCCACGAGCATGCACATAGCTGGTTAATAATGTGTGTTTACATTACCCACAAGCATGCAAAAACTGGCTAATAGTGTGTGTTGATCTTACCCAAAAGCATGCACATAGCTGGCTATTAATATGTGTTTATATTACCCTCAAGCATGCAAAAACTGGCTAATAGTGTGTGTTGATCTTACCCAAAAGCATGCATATAGCTGGTTATTAATGTGTTTATATTACCCACAAGCATGTACATAGCTGGCTGTTAATGTGTGTGAATTACCCACAAGCATGCACATAGCTGGCTATTAATGTGTTTATCTTTCCCATAAGCATGCACATAGCTGGCTAATAATGTGTGTTTATCTTACCCACAAGCATGCACATAGCTGGTTATTAATGTGTTTATATCACCCACAAGCATGCACATAGCTGGCTGTTAATGTATATACATATTACCCACAAGCATGCACATAGCTGGCTATTAATGTGTTAATCTTTCCAACAAGCACACACATAGCTGGTTACTAATGTATGTTTATATTACCAACAAGCATGCATGTAAATGGTTGTTAATGTGTGTTTATTTTACCCACAAGCGTGTACAGAGCTATAGTTATCACTATGTGTTACTATGCTACCAACAAGTATGTCCAAAGATGGCCAATTAATGTACCTTCGTGTTATTCACCAGCTTATACATAAGTTAGTTATGCATGATTGTTTATGTTACCCACAAGCATGTACCTAACTAGCTATATGAATGTGTTATGCTACCCACAGTTATGTACATAGCTTGATAAAAATGTATTTTCATGGTATTCACAAAGCGTAACGATATTTAAGCTATGGATAAGTGTTTATCTTACCCAAATGCATGTATACAGCAGTGTATTCAATTCACAAGGGTAAGCATACGCTTGATGTATTAATCATATTGAGAGCTTTTCGATCTCATGTAATTTCCTCATACACAGTGATGTTCAATATAAAGACAAAATTATTTAACTTAAGTCTTAAAAAAACCAGACCATTTTCTTTGCGAATAGCTTTCAAATTAATTTTTTTCACGAATTTATATGGTTTCCATAGTAACATTGAATCATCGTTATCTGCAGAGTAACAAAATTAAAATTCAAGCACACAGTTACATGCAAGTCGCCTTAATTCGTCAGAAAAGTGCAAAAAAGGCGGTCAACAAATTGTTTATAAACATTCCAGTTAATGGATTTCAAAAACTTTGGGTGTTTCTTCGCCATAATTACATTTCATTTATTTAAGTGTTAGAAAATTCTTAAATTTCGCATGTTCAAGGTCGCCATTGACAATCATGCTTTTACATGATGTTGAGGATTATATCTTAAAGGCTTGCTGTAAACTTCACTGATCTTTCTGTCTAGAGATTTATCAGATGATTGTGTGTAAATTAATGACTTATTATAAACATAAATTCCAGTAAAACGGTCAATGGTTACTTAAAAAACGTTATTGCACCTCAGAGTTAATGAAAATAGATGCTATTTTAGTGTCTTTCTCTTGCTCCCAAAATTTCACAATTTAATTGTTGTCTTCACTGGCTACGCCATAAAGTAAACAGCGGGTGTTGTCATATCGGTATGATCTAGTTCCGCGAAACTTTACCAGTCGCAGTCTCTTGACTGCAGATCATAACGGTACCGTGAATTCATCCTAATTAGAGGTATAATTATATATATATTATTTCGTTCGTACTTATTGAAGAAGAGATCTTTTGAAAACCTATTTTAGAACTTTCACTGAGTCAAATTAATTCACTGTCTTTCTGAAGCACCCTTTTCGTTCCGCAAAACTACACCCGTGGAACCTTATTGAAGTAGTCAAGCACGTGTATATCCAAGTTCAAGCAGCCTGTCCGCTTGTTTATGAGGGTTTTCATGATAAACGTGTTACTTTGATTCAGGGATCTGTGAAGAGAACAGATCATGCGCATTACGCATCGCTTCTCGGCCTTTCGGCTAAGATCATGTGTAGTATCTGTTCCTTTTCGAGGGGGAGTGGTGATACACACCCGACGATGATCACACAGTCACAGTCCCGATGCAAGGGGACTGGGGTTGAGAGCGGATCAGTCGTTCGGTTGTTTGGTTTTCGTGCCCAGGTTCTTTCCTGGGTGACTTCTATTAAAATGTATCATGCGCATTACGACGCGGAGCCGTATATATATTCCGCTCTGATAGAACATATATAGATTTAGACAAAGGAACTCTAATAGAACCGATATGACAGCGCCCTCTATTGAGTCGCTAGGGTAGTCCCAATTTTTGTAGATCAAGGGTATATTACAATGTTGATAAAGTTTGTACTTAAAAAAATTGTATTGACCATTTGGTGTGACACTTAAGCCATGCACATAATGTTTTCATGTGCTGAGTTGTTCACGAATCGTTACTTCCGAAACACATTACATTGCCAATATATATTATTAATTGGAATTATTTTGGAAAAATTTCCAGAAATTTTAACTAGTTCTACTTACCACCTAACACCCCCCCCCCCTCCCTCCGATACCATAGTGTTACGTGTCTTGCCCCATGCAAGAGAGTTACATAATGGTCACTTATGCTAAAAGTTCAAGTAGGATTTACAGTCTCCAACAAAGCATTTTTATTCAAAGAGACAATTAATTTGAACACTGAATAAATTTGAAAATGCAATATTTTCAGGAAAGTGCTTTCAACAACTTTTAGCAATTCTTAGAATTGTTACATCTCGAGACCATGATGACATTTAGATATTTACCTGGATAGCGGAGGATGTTATCTAGCTCGTCAACCTCCCCGAATAGACCCACAGAGAGCATTCCCCAGATGGCTGCCACACAATGAACGGGTACCACACTCACTGGATCATCAATTCGTAACATCTGAATGATGGGTACACTTAAACATGCGACGCCTCCACCAACGGCTCCAATGACGAGTCCTTCCCATGGTCTTGCCAGGGCACAGTAGGCTAAAAAATTTTGAATGATAAAGTTAGAGGGATAAATTATTCACATGTGAGGATCACACAAAATCGTGTCAAAATCTGTTTTTCGACCTTCTTTAATTACAAATTCAAGGAATAGATTACACCACGTCAATGTACTACTGTCGGTTATAGCTTCGATAAAGGATTCCATTGCAAGTATGAAAGATAGATTCTCTATTCACATTTCTGTACATTTATGTTACAACATTGGCAAGTTTTACGCCATTACAGCAACAGGGACGCAAACACTCTTACAAGAAAAAACGATGAAAGGGAAATAGAACAATAAGCAATTACCTGTGAAAAAATACTCCCGAATTTTTCGATTTTTACATAGATGGATGGATGGATGGATAGATAGAATTCCTTACAATTTGGGGGTAGGAGATGGAGAGCGGAGGAGGGGAGGTGGGGGGGGGGGAGGGGGGGGGGTTAAGAGAGGACCAAAGAAAATGCGAGTTATGACGGTACCTGTGATGGATACTAAAGAACCAAGAACGCCATTGATGATGTAAACAATATCGAATTTTCTCTTCTTTGTGACGTAACTGTAGAAAATAAAGTATCGAGACAATATCCGAGAATAAATATAAAACTAATTGCAAGTAATATCTGAATTTGTATCATAGAACGAATCTGTAACAAATATGTGATTATTTGGCACATTTATTTTCGGCCCCACACATTGACTCCGGGCCTCGGGGCTGTACTTTCCCTGACCCTGACCCTGTCTCTTATATCAGCGCCGGTCAGTTGAAATGAGGAAAATAATATTTCTCATCATTTAATTTTTCACACGTGAATAGAATGTCACCATTTAGTTTGCAATTAATATCAGTATGCTTAAAACCACAGTTATGACTTAATGTAGTGGTGCTTCATCGACTAATGAAATTAGTTTGGTATCAAAAATTAATCACAAAATAATATATTAATATATATAAGATCATATAAAATTTCATAATTGCAAAAAATCGTCCCTGTTAGGCCAAAATTTAAACCTGATAATATATATATGAAATCAAAATCTCCAAACTTAATAGATATTATTGCTGTCCTGATTTTAAGGTTTGCAACCATACGATAATCCATATTCCTAGCACTTTAATATTGATTATAGGTAAAGCATAAATTACGCAAATAAATTACCTTAAAGCGATTCCGACAATACCTCCACCGATAGAAGATGTAATTGTAGCTACAGCAGATCTGGGTCGCGTAAAACAAAATCAAGATTATGAAATTAATCCATATACTCAGAATAATAAATTCACACGTGGTCTTTACAGCACGACTGCATATATATACCTGTAAGTTTTAAATGCCATTTTGGCTTTGTACAGATCATTATTAATCGTCTGTAATCAGTAATTAACGATATCCATTTGCATATTATTTTAGGGCAAAGAGCCTTTCTAAACCTCAATTAATAATACTAATAATAATGATTTAAAAAAAAAAAACGTGTTACTTTACAATGGCTAGACTAAGAGGAAGTTTAGAACATAAACCATTAATTGAGGTATATTTTACAAGTTACACAAAACAAAATCAATCGAAAAACATAAGATTCTTGTAATAACATGTGTATGACGCGTGACATATTTGGCAAGGACATATAATGGTGTAATTTATCTATTGGTGCCCTGCAATGGATATATTTAGCTTAAAGAACAATATAAATTCGACAGTTTAAATTTGAAGAAAGAAGAGGTTCGAAGATAGCAGCATATTTCACTATCAATTCTGTTTTACTGCAGCCATCTGTCCTAACGTCGGCCATTATGGAAACATCGCAGGAGAAAACAGTGAATCTCATAATATTATATGGTTTACATATCAATAATATACATAATCAATGTAAAGTTGAAAGTTCTCAAAAGTTCCTATTTGTTTGGTGACGTTTAATTGACACTAATTTACTGAAAAAGTGTTTAGACGAAGAAAGTTTAAGAAACCAGTTTAATATCTAATAATGTGTTCCTGTGGAGCAATAATGTATAGACTGTCCCAAACTTTATGTGGTCTAAATTTTCTCCGGTTTGGGTGAATTACTTTAATTGTTGACCAAACAGAGAAAAATGTTTATTGGGGGTTATGTGCAATCTTTTAAACGCCATGTTGGTGAATAGATTCTGCTTAATATGTACATATCAATCTTTCTGTCTTCAGATGTAATGTTCTTGGCCTCTTTTTCGACTTAGTTCCCTCAAACGCTTTCTAACCTGTCTCGACTCACCTGGTAGCCAGGACCCACTTGTCGTTGGCAATGCCGTAGGTACTTCCGCAGTTGAAACCAAGCCAACCCCACCTTTCAATAATATAAAAAGAAGAAAAAAGGGTACAAAATTATTCGATTCTAAGATGTCAGTGAGACATATGTATATATTGCTATACAACCCGTTTGCTGCTCGTAACCATTTTGTTATGTAATGTCACACACTCTTTTCCATGTGATTTGATGCGACTTTTTCTGTGTAATAAAACATGCATACGATACGATGGGATGTTACGTAACATCGGATACTGTAATAGGATGTGACTGGAAGAGATAACGATCCACCCGCTACACACAGAGAACACAGTTACCACTGCAAATCTTAAAGTTCTGTATCAAAGTAAAAACTGGATGGTGCTATAAATCGGTAACATGTGCTATTAGAAGTTACAGTAAGAACTGAGGATACGTGTAATCCCAACAAATCCAGTTGTTGGGATTTGTTGGGATTACACATATCGTCAGTTCTATCACAGTTATCAGCACAATCCAGTTTTAACTGTGGCAGAAAGTTTTACAGTAGTTATTGTAATCTCTGTGTGAATCGGTTGGAAGGATCATGAAATGTGCTTTGTGACAGGATATTAGTTAATGCGTTGTGACAAAATTCATGTCATGTGTTGAAATAAGCAGTGTAAGATATGACAGTCGTGATAAAATCGAGATTAAATGAGGACCTGGACCTCACCACAGCATGAATAATCCCAAGACTGCATTTGTAGGTGAACCCATCTTACTTGATGTTCCTTTGTCCTTAAACCTACCGGTCCTCGGCCCAAGCATGACGGTAGCCACTAGACCCGTCACACCACCAACCAGATGAACTGTAGATGCTCCTTTGAATGTGAAAAAAAGTAAAAAGAAACAGCAAACAAAACAACAATAGTCAAACGATCAAATCGATTATAAATCAAATTTTTGAAAGAGCTTTGCAGTTTGTTTCATGTTTATTATTAATATTTTAACTTTGGTAACTATTGTAACACCTCTATTGTGAAAGGGCACTGCTGGATCTTATATTTAGCATGAACATAACTCTACCCACTTACTACGACCCTGCATCATTTACATAACACTATATATAACTGGAACACTTCACGAATTGATAGACCATAACATTGTTAACCCTCTTTTCCTTTAACTTCCCTAAATTATTTGTAAATGTAATCAGTAAGAAAACAATTTAAAAGCTCCAAACCACTTCAGAAAAGAAACACGAAGGATAATTTGATATTTTTCCTTCTAACTGTGTAGTAATCAAATCGTATCTTCGTTGATAACTGTTGACAGCGTCAAATAAACTTCCGATCAGAATTGTAGTATACTTGAGCTTACACTGTTTACAGTACAATGAATTGCCTTCAAAAGTTAAAGACGCCATATTCCTAAAGGTTCCGAAAGGGTTTGTGTCAGAGATGAACGCGTTGAATACAAACTCAAATTTAAACTATACCGGTAATTCTTGTGATTATTTCCAAGCAGCAGTATCTGTTAGCTAACATTTGTATCAATTTATACCGGTACTTATACCAAAGGAATAAGAAGATCGGATTTGCAAGATAAAAGTATTTGGACAAAGTAATCACACCCTTCATGATTCATTCACTTCAAGATTATCGGGTAATGAATAAACCCTCTCGATTCTCACGACTGTATATACTAAAAACGCTCTATAGAAAGACCGGTCACCGTATGATGAAAGCACAAGGCACGTGGTAACATAAAACATCTCTCGACTTACCTGTCAAATGAACGCTCAATGGACTAGATCTCACAGTTAACCCTTTAATCCATGGAGAAATAAACCCAACACCCAACCCATCATCATCATTGTCCTGTGTGATAGTTGCTTGCGATAAACACTTCCCCAAACAAGTAACGATAATCTTACTCCAATTGGGCGATGTGACAGTTTCGATGTTCTCTCATATACAAAACAACGAAGACTTGAACAAGTCTAATTATGAAATCGCCAAGGCCACATGTGCTCGAAATTTGTCATTGTTCTCCTTTATTTGTTACAAAGTTTATTTCATGACATATTGGTAGTGATGGGTTTTGTTAATGCTAAATCTATAGTATTGATGTTCTTAACATGACCTCATACTGGCTTTATTTAATGTATCAGTATAGTTTTTGTTCAACTTGAAAATATCAAAGAAATATCAGAGAGAAAAGTGACAGGTTTCACCATCTTGTGAAACTGTGAAATTGACATAAGGGCTACCACTTGACATTACTTTTGAACAATGATATTAGCCAAACGCCAAACGCACAAGATTTGTCTTAGATATTTGATGGATTTGTTAATCACAAACATCTCAAATCGCACAGGTTAGAGATAATGGTTGGTGTTGTTTCTCCTTTAGCTTGCGAGCATGTTTAACTCACCTGTTGTGTCAGTAGCTCCAAGAGATAATGGTTGGTATTGTGTTTTTCTTTAGCTTGCATGCATTTTTAACCCACCTGTAATGTCAGTAGCTCCAATAGATAATGGTTGGTATTGTGTTTTTCTTTAGCTTGCATGCATTTTTAACTCACCTGTAATGTCAGTAGCTCCAAGAGATAATGGTTGGGATGGTTTCTCCTTCAGCATGCATGCATGTTTAACTCACCTGCTATATCAGTGGCTCCAAGCTGCCGAAACCAGCTCTGATCCGTCCTCCACATCCAGTGTGATGGAAAACAGTAGATGAAGGTGTTGAAGAAAGAGAAGAGGATGTAAGCCTCCAATTTTGTCCTCTCCGCCATCGCACCACTAACGATCGTCGTGGCCGTAGTCGCGAACGATGTTTTGAAAAAGAATAATGCAAACAGATGACCGTCGACGTCATGACCGTCCGTGTCGAAGAAGAAATGGCTGACTCCCATAAACTGATTTGATTCACCCTCCACCCAAGCACTGAAGCCGAACCCAAACATCCAGTAACTGATTCCACCAAAGAGAACGTCTACGGCATTCTTGACCATGATGTTGACCTCGTTCTTAACCGAAGCGCTCCCGGACTCTAGAAGACCGAATCCCGATTGCATCGTAAAAATAATAAAAGCACTTGTTAGGATCCAAGTAGCATCGTCCCAACTTATGTCATCCGATAGATTGATCCATTCTGAACGATTGTTATGTACATTGGGAAAATCCGACATGATGTGAAGTAAGTTGCGAGCATGCGCTATACCATTATTATTATTTTTTTATTATTCGATAAAAATTAAAAAGAAAAAACAAACAATTCATGAAAATAAAATCAGTTTTACGTCACTTTTTAAACAAAATCAAAATTGAATTTCTACGGAAGAGCTAGTGAGTGAAAAAACAATATTTCGTCAGTAAGTTTGTACTTTGATTAAGTTCATTAACAGTGATAGTATAAATTGTACTAATTGTTTAAGTGTATATCCTTGCTTCCTTTGTAGAATTAACTCATTTGTATATCCAAAATAAATCACATGTTTTAACTGTTATCACAATCGCGTATCGGTCAGTACTAATCAACTTACAATTTAAACGGCTCGAAGGGTATTTTAACCACACAGGAGGAACCGGTATAGTTTAGGAATTTCGTTCTTTTTCCAATAATTCCAAAAAAGAAACCATAGTTGGCATTAAATTTTCTGGAAATCCATTCGAGATAAATTACAAATCAAATGAAAGGTACACAAAGAGAAAATAGTCAACTTACATCGGTGTTTCTACTCAGAGTGATTTCCAAACAGAACAAGGAAAGACTTGAGTGTTTCATGGACGAAAGATCCCCATGTGCCAACTAAACGAACTTTAATTTGGTGATTGGTTTTTGTAGTCGTCATCTATATAAACCTTTAGCAGATGGGAGAGTAGATGTTGTCAACGTCCGATATTCAGTCAAAAAACGAAGAAAAAGGAAGATGTTTATCCCTCCTCTGCTCATAGAAATGTCAAGCTCTCTCCATGCGCATCCCTATCATCAAATAGAACATAAATAATGTTATTACAGCTATCAATCAGTCCAGATGGCAGGATACTATCATATCTAATACCACTGATTTGCTAGATTCCATCTCAAACATCCTGTTGTTAGATGTTGATGCTTCCCTGGGGGGTTTTGTATATACTTGAGAAGAAAGTAGCGATACTATTGCAAATGATAGAATGATTATCATCTCATGTTCTGCTGCCACTGCATCCAATTGGGAAATTGTTACTTTCAAGAAAGATTTTAGACAGAAATTTAATACTAATAACCTATGTATTGCAAAACAGAAAAGAATCAAAACATTTCGAGTTGCAAGATATCCAGCGTCTACTCGAAGATGACGTCATTTCCTCATCTACGGCCCACTGTCAATATTAATGCATCGTCTCATATATTCTTAAAAGATAAAATCATGTAAACCCTAATAGGCTATAAAAGTCTTACGAAGATTATCATACCGTACTAAAGGTATATTTACTGTAGACTATGCACTTCAGCCGCTTTCGTTGATGAGAACTCTATGCTGAAGATGGCACACTCCATAGCCTGGGTCGACGGCAATGCGCACGAGTGTTCTCCTTACCAAAAAGCCACAGGGCGACATCAGTTTCATATATTTAATATTTTAATCACATATATGAATTGTTTGGGAATTGGTACGGTAGTTGAAATGCGTTTTGGGAAGTATATGTAGTGGCAAAGTTAGGACAATTTAGGTCAGTTTTGAACCATTTTCTGGCATGCAGATAGCACCATAAATTATCCAGTGACGAAAATGTAAGGCTCTCATTTTCCTATCATCAACATCGACATGGCATGGAAGTGTATAGGCATCATATAAGCAAGCAACGTCGCAACTATACAAATCAAAATCTCGTCCAAACTGTCTGCATTTCCCGAAATATCTGATATATCTGATAAAATTGTTCAACTTTTCCACCTTGACTCTACTTAAGAATTTAAACTAAGTTCATTGGTCGCCATTTTAACATAGGCTACCCCAGAGTGGAATAAAGTGACTGAATGATAAAGGGGTAGAAGGAGGGATGGGGTGTGAGTTGGACGGGTGCAGGGATCGATAAGTCTACAGTTAGTGGATAATATTATTTACATTAAAGGTTTAATCCTTGTTGCCATGCTTTTCAGATCACCCCGACTTGAAAGTACATAGCCAAAGGAAATGATGATATAATGGGGGTGGGGATGGCGGGGGGGGGGGGGGACGNNNGGGGACGACATGATGATCGGAAAAGAAGAGAATTTTATAAATACAATGGAAATATTATTATTATTATATTAATGCATTGTGCGAGTATGTTAGATTTATCACATGACAAGATTAAAACTCAGTCAATGTGAATGAAGTACAAATATGATTAAAATTCTTTGTTTTAATACTCGTTCAAATGCATTTTGTAAAAATATTTAATTTTTCCGTACACCCCACCCTAACCGCACACCATTTACCCGTCACCATCCACTATTCAACACTACAGTCCTTCATAACGAAAGAGAAACATTTGGTTAGACGCTATAGATAGAAAACTAATTTATTACAAAATATACAGAACAGAAACCCCATAAAGAAATGAATTATTTACCCGCCATTCTACCAAGAACGAAATGACAGTACTGGGATGAATACATATGTACATATAGCGGTAGTAAATGAATAGATATGATATAGGATAGCCTGCATCACTATATTATAAAGGCCTAGCAATGGCCAAACATGAAAGTTATCAATATTATGCATATTCAAAACTTACATTTACAATTACCAAAATAGTCATGTTTAGATCATATTATCACAAAACGTTTACAAAATAATTTCTTTTTACATGTTATTGATAAAAATGAGTTGCTATAACGACACGAGATAACCAATGACTAACTACTTTGGACCAAGTTCGTCCAAAAGTTTTAAGCCAAGTTTTCATATAGTCTCAATTTGTGTGTATCGGTTTCAATCGATAAGTATAAATGTATAATATGTGTGACTTAATTATCAAGAATAACTACGAATTAAGCTTTCACATCATAATATGAGCTAACATAACATGTTTTAAACCGTACGTGATATATTGCATACATTAAAACACAAAGGCAAAATAAAATGAAACATAAATCAATATAAGAAACTTTCACGAATAATGTCAAAAAAAAAACTGTATAGTCTATGTTATGAAATTGAGAAAAGTTCAACTTCCTTGACCGTTTCCTGGATCGTATGTGAAACTGAAAAAAAGTATGAAATATGTGCAAAAACTTGGTTTTATTCCCGCTATAATTATCAATCTGCATACCATTAAAAAAACACGAACTAACGGTTACCTTTGCTGGCAGTCTAATCCTCTCTTTTTTTGTTTGCTTCTGATGGTGGCGAGCATATTGGCCAGCACAGCACAAGGCAAGCACAAGGCCAGCACAAGGCCAGCACAAGGCCAGCACAAGGCCAGCACAAGGCCAGCACCAGGCCAGCACACGGCACATGCAATCAATTAATCACATTTAGTTCCTTCAGAAACATTACGAAAATGGCAACTTGGCGTGTTAACAAGCAGCGCCCTGTTTGCAAATAGCCTAACCGATAATTTCAACAAATTTAGGAGGTTGAGCTACTACATCCGGGTTACTATCCACAGTATTTGTCATTCCGAGCTGTACGGAGTAACTCACAGACATATCTACATTACTGCGGCCATTCGACTCCATGGTATTATGGTTACTTATGACGACGTCATTTTCCGGAGCGACGTCGCTTGTCTCCTGACGGTTTCTTCTACCCCTCCGTGACCTTCTAGATGACCTTTTGAAACCATATGTTGAACTGCCTCCGTCAACTGCTTCTTCCTCTTCATTTAAAATCGCTTTCAAGCGTGCTATCGATCTTCGATAACTTTCTTTATTGGATTTATTGATCGCCATGATCACATTTCCGCGAACGTCCAACCACTCATGCGTCTCCTTAATGTAGGACCCATTCACGGAATGTTCCACTAAATCAGCTCCAAGCAGTTCTTCATGTAGAGGAACACGAAGTCCAATCGTCAAATCGATAACTTTTAATATAATAAATGACAAAATGGCGGCCCATGCACTAACCACGACTACCACGAGTAACTGAACTCCGAGTAATCGAAAACCACCGCCTTTCAGAAGACCTGTATATAGAATAGAAAATAACAAATAAATATGGTAAGACTGAGTAGGAAAATATGAGCAGAATCTTGCTGCATACGGGGCGGTGGAGGAGTGGGGCGGGGGAGAGGAAAGGAACGATTAAAAGAGAGGAGTGCATTGAGGAGGTAAAGGAGAGAAAAGAATCTAAAGCATTTACTGAACTGATATTTTAAGAAACTGCAAAATATATTATTTATTTTAACGAAACTGTACAATATGTAGCAATTTTAAGAAACTGTACGATATTTGCTTAATTGTAAAGAATTGTACAATATATTGCTTTATTGCAAGGAACTGTACAATAAATTGCTTTATTCTAAGGAACTGTACAAATATATTGCTTTATTGTAAGGAACTGTACGATATATTGCCTTATTGTAAGGAACTGTACAATATGTTTCTTTATTGTAAGGAACTGTACAATATGTTTCTTTATTGTAAGGAATTGTACAATATATTGCTTTTTTCTAAGGAACTGTACGATATATTGCCTTATTGTAAGGAACTGTACAATATGCTTCTTTATTGTAAGGAATTGTACGATATATTGCTTTTTTCTAAGGAACGGTATAATTATTGCATAATTGTACGGAACTGTACAATATATTTCTTTATTGCAAGGAACTGTACAATATATTGCTTTATTCTAAGGAACTGTACAATATATTGTTTATTGTAAGGAACTGTACAATATATTGCTTTATTCTAAGGAACTGTACGATATATTGCCTTATTGTAAGGAACTGTACAATATGTTGCTTTATTGTAAGGAATTGTACGATATATTGTTATTGTAAAGAGCTATACAATATGTTGTTATTGTAAGTAACTGTACGATATATTGCTATCTTAAGGAGCTGTACATTATATGGATACTGTGAGAAACAACAAAATCTATTTGAGGTAGGAATGAACTGTACAATCTATTGCTGTATCATAAGGAACCGATCCATCTGTGACAACAATTTACAGTACTTTGACATTATTTCTTCTCTGTGTTTGTGATATTCACCCTGTATAACTGTGCCACAAACCACATACACGCATACACGCATACACGCATACACGCATACACGCATACACACATACACGCATACACGCATACACGCATACACGCATACACGCATACACGCATACACGCATACACGCATACACGCATACACGCATACACGCATACACGCATACACGCATACACACATACATACATACATACATACATACATACATACATACATACATACATACATACATACATACATACGCACCCAATGAGTAAAGTCGGGACATGCTTTTTCATCCCATTTTCTCCACATAACCTGGGACCTGTAGGAAACTTGTGTGTAGTG
>JAIPMN010011553.1:0-39900 GCA_020650975.1 Apostichopus californicus
TACACACACAATGCGTTTCAACATTTTAATCGAGAAGAAATGTGGTTATTAATGTATGTTCATTAAATTGAGTAATCCTTAGAGCCGTCCGTGGTTTGGAAAGGTGAGGTGGGATAGGACGAGGAGATCGTGGAATGGGTTCACGCTGATGGGAAAGGATTCAAACATCAGAACTAGAATGAAACGAAAGTCAGTATAGAGGTTTGACAGATAATGTGCTCCCCTCCCCTACGCCCCTACGGAACATAAAGCACTTCGTGCATGGGTCTCCTATAGTAATAGTCCTGGTGGGACCTTGCTATATAATGTGCTTGCCTGTGGACAATGTTAAGCTGGTGACAGTGATCCAATCCCAAACAGATTTGTTTGAATAGAATTCTGGCGGTGTCTTCATTGGTCGCACGTCCCGTCTGAACAACACATTCATTGATATAGGAAAGAAGGTCACCGTTAGGGGCATACTCCATCACCATGTAAACACGATGATCCGTGCGAAAAACCTCGTACAGAAGAATCTTAACAAACAAACAAACAAAAAGAATGGAATATATAAGAGGAGATGATAAGAACCAAGGGCGTAGGAACCGGGCGGTTTTCCATTTTTCCATAGTGAAAAATATGGAGGGGCGGAAGTATCTCTCCGCCCCCCCCCCCACCCCTCGCTTTGCAAGTCAGAAAACCCATTTCCAAATGAGAAAAAAATCTCATTTGGAGCACCAAATTGCATCTAAGTCCAGGTGAAAATGCAAAACTATTTCCAAAATGGAGTGGGTGTTGAAGTGTGCTATATTGCACCAAATTGCATCTGAGGCCACCTGGAAATGCAAAAAGTTTCCAAAGGGGAGGGGGACACCCCCTCCCCTTAGACCCCTCACCCAGGCCGGCCATCAGTCTTCAGCCCCCCCCCCCCCATTCAAAAGTACCTTCCTACGCCACTGATAAGAACACGTACTATCCAAGATAGTCTGGGCATGAAGACCAAACAACTTGATCTACTCTCAAGCCCAGTCCCTTTATTTACATCGAGACTATGAACGTATGGTCATGACGACGTTGATCGAACGATATAGTCCAAAACGAAATAAAATTCCGAGTATTAGTAATGTTTCTATTCCGTTTTTCAGGATAAAGTAGGCTGCAAAATGCTCCTTTAAGAAGTTAAAGTGATGATGCGCCGGCTTCTCGGTGCAGGTATAAATCTACAATGCTAATCAATTGTTTTATACATTCTACTTCAGCCAAAACATGTTCTTTTAATTACTAAGCTCATATAAACAACACAGTACCATTGGATGGCGCTCAAAATCAATTACTATTGAAAATTAACATATTTTTTCATGTTTTCCCATAAAATATTGGTTTGAATGTGAGGAACTGAACTGATGATCTGCGCAATATTTAACATAATATAGCCCAGTCACTTATAAGCCTTAGCTGTTTCAAGGGTCATTTCTAAAAAGTGTTAGCAATGTCGTGCAAAGGGTACCGTAAGTGTGGATGGGGAAATCCCCAACCGTCAACGTCAGTCGAAAAACAAACAGCTCAGGCGGCTGATTTTGTTTACATTTATTTGTGGAAGAATTAGGCCACTCCTCTGGGCCCAGGACACCACCAGGCGCGGCCCCAGTGATTTTGGGATTTTCATCTTGTTAAATGGCGGTCAATAGAACAAGAAAAGGAAGAGGGGGCGGCGTTAAACAGTAACATACGTACGATATTTTCCTGTTTCTGTATAACCTTTAGCGATTCCAGTTCTCGTGGCATAAACTTAGTCAAGTACTCGGACGGAGCTTCTTTCTTCGTGATAATTTTCACTGCGACCTACAAAAATGGGAAACATACCTTAGTACTCATTAATAAAATAATAAACTAATGTTTAGCGGACTCATTATTGTTAACAACTTTCAAAATTACTGGAGTTTCTGACCTATTAATTTAGTTATTCCCTGACAACAAATCGTTTTATAATTAGAGAGTTAAGATCTCAGCGAGCCTGACAAATGCTTCGAGGGTTGAGCTTGCGATAAGAACTCGTTCCAAAGCGAACAATATTTAATATCTTTGTGCTATATCATGGTTATAAAATTCGTCCCTGGTGGGGACTGTATGCCATAATGTTACTTGTCAGAGTGTCGTGATTGTTTTGCTATTGTTTCGTTTTGCTTTCGCAAACAGTATTGTTATGAAAACAATACAAATATTATGCTAAAACCATTTCAAGATCTTACAATGAGCTTTGACAAAACCCAATGCGATGAAGGTAAATTAAAAACCCAGTAAAGATATTTTAAGAAATTCTTGCAGAAGTGGTTCGAAGACGTCATATATTGACTTTCTGCAGTAATGTCATTAAAACAATTAATGACGTCACCAAAATGGTACAAAATTTGGCTTAGTTGTTTCGAGGATTGCTCATAACAAGCGTCCTACGTTTCCAATGGGCAAAGGTGATGGTTTCGTATGTTAAATTTTGTTTCTCCTTTCAATTTTGATTTTATGGTGACAGTTGTAAAGAGACACGGTGAATAATTCGGTAAAAACTAAATAACATGATACTCTCTTCAGTTTAACGATGCTTTGCTATCATCAGTCTTACGTTTGAGCCTATATAGCCTATACTAGAAGAGCCAGTCAATACAAGGCGTTGGTATATCATGGTGCTGCTACTGGGATTCCTAGTGTCGGACACTGTGTGTTTGATCACTTGTTGATCAAACTTAACGGCTTACGTCAGTTATTCACTACCGTAGATTGTGGATAGGTGGCGGCCCCCAGTTCTAAACAAAAGTTGTCGACTTGGGGGCATTGTTGTTGTGAGGACCTCATTTGAGTATAACGCCACTCAGTGGAAGGGGATAAGCCGGGGTACAAGAGGCACTCCCCTTCCCCTGGTTTGTTTTTTAAACCCTTCAAAGTGCCCTCTTCACAAATTAGAACTTTCATATTTGTAAATAGGTTTCTATTTATCTTTATTTTCTTTTTGCAATTAAATTGACAGCGCCTTTCTTATTTTAAAGAGGGCCCTTTTGTGAAAAACATTGAAAGACTGGAATTTGTGGCACATATTGTTCATTGTCCGAAAGCTTTGGGGAAATTTTGTGGAGTTTACCCTTAAATGAAAGTCTTCGACGTTTTCGCCACCTCCCTCACCCCCCCCCCCCTTCCTCTCACCAACGCTCATCGTTATTAAACCAGACTCTTCCTCCGTCTCTAATGCCACTTAAATGACTCAAATATTATGTTTAATTAATAGAAAGTCATTACCATATCGTGTCCTTTGCGTCTGAGATCTTCTCGCAACTTTGAATTTCGAGCCAATTTCTTTTCAGTGACCCTCGCGAGCTTGACCTTCGCATAAGCCCCTGTACCGAGTGTCTTATTGGTCAGAGCGTATCCGTGTCGTCTGCAATCCGCCTGCTCAAGGCTCAGTGGGTCGGGTTTGGGAGTGGGGGCATTGAAGGCGTAGCTTCGGATATTGACCCGGTGTGCAAATGTCATCCTTTCAGGTAGAGCGGCGTTTGTATCTAGGGAAAATTCCTACATATGAATATTCAGAGATTATCAATCTTGAAGAGAAGCTTAAGTGAAGCTTAATTTGTTTTGGAAAGCTATAGCCTCATGAAATAAATAATAAATAATAATAATAATTTGAAGGTACTTTGTGAGGCTATCGTGGCCTTAAAACAAAAATTAATAGAAAAGAATTTGAAAAAATAATAATAATCTCTTTGAATATCTTGAGTAATAAATATTAAGATATAGTATAATTCAATACCCAAGTTTATCGACATTAGGTAATTAATTTCATATGATATATGCTCTCTAGATTAGTACTAAATAGGTGAACTAAGAATATCAAACGTCATAGCCTATCAAAAGTGATTGTTGAAGAACTATAAAGATTTAATACTATAAAGAAATAAATTTAATGGACTCCATGTACAGGTATTCCAAACCAAATTGCCGGTTTTCTAACAGAATGCTGCAGTGTATTTCCTTTGTCATAAAATATGTGTCATCATAACCTGCTGTATCCCTTTGTCATGTGATAACAGATGCGAAAACGGCTTTGCTAGCAACACTTTCATTCTCCTTCGTCATTTTTTAATAATGACAAGTAGCCTAAGTTCCGACTGCAAGTCATCTCTAGTTTTTACCTTCAGAAACTATACGCGATGAAAAACTTACCCTTTGTTTCAGCTAACCCATGTCGCTGAGTTGGTAATATTAGCACCACACTCTTTCTGACATACGTTACGTGCCTTCATATGTAAGCCTTTAAAACTATTGATATGTACTCAATGCCAGTTAGACCCTGAAGTTATTTTCCCCCCATTATTACATCACACTTGAAACGCCTGCGCGATGAAATATCGTTGCGCGCGCCTCTCAAAGATTTCGATCTAGATGTAGCTAGCTACATGTTTAGCAGATTTTATTCAATTGATTTTGGTAATTCACTTCGCTTAAAAATGTGGCTCACAAGGGTGCTGCTAGCACACAAATTTTATCCCAAAAAGTCAACACCGGGAAAACAATGGATAGGGTAAGGTTTTCTACATGGTATCGATTATAGGAAACGATATAGAGTATTCTGTATGCCGTCGTCGGATTGCGCATTGAGTTTATTGCTATTTGTCATAACCGGCAGTAATTCGTAGCCTAACGAGTAACGTTAGGCATAGGCTAACTTGACTGCGAAGTTAGGCCTGCCACTGTACACTAAGTAATAGCATGGACACTTCGAATTCCGGACACCTAAGCCTTAAAACACCCCAAAACTATATCTTCTGGTATAAATCACCTGAAAATATACTTGATATGGTGGGAGAAGTGTGTTATATTACGATACACGGCCAAACTTTCTTTCCTGCAAACTGTTTTCACGTTGTATTCCAAGAAGATTCTTGTGATTGTGGAACTGGTATTTCTTTGCTAGAGTATTGCGAATTTTCGGACACACAGTCCCACAGTGTGGAGCTAGTGATAAAATTGGTGGCGCAGTTGCTCTTTCAGTAATTATAACAGACTTCATAGATCTCCGTCATTTTATTGACAAATATGTAAGTATTTACTTGCACACGGGTCATTTTGGAGAGAAAATAACTGTAGCATTGTACTTTTTGGTGCAATTTGGCTCTTCCTGTAGGTTGTCATGGTGAAATCGTGTATTTCTTAGGGGTGTCCGAAATTCGTAGGTGTCCGAAATTCGCAATACTGACTATACTAGTAATAGCTAGCCAAAAAGCTTAGCCTAACGCAATTAACTATTATGTACGGTCATACTAATTAGCGTCAACAGGCCCATTTCACGACAACTCAAGACAACTCAAGACAAGTTTAAAATACCATCAAATACAATGGTTGTAATCAGAGTGTATCTGTAAACACATTTAAAACTGACTGAAACCATTGTGCATACATATTTTTCACGGGAAAAAAAATTCTTTTTCGTAAAAATAGTCAACTTTCTTCGTCCATAGAATTGGACGACGTGATGCTATTGCGCTTGCGCAATGACTTTGGACCGCACCATTATGATATGGAAGGGTTTGTGTTAGGAATTTGGAACTACCTTTGTGTACAATAAATAAAGAAAAATCATCATAAGTTATTTTATCACCATCATTGTCATCCTTGGTAACAAATGTATCGGTAAACTATCAAATTACGATCGATAAATTATAAAACTTGTGTATACACTCGAATGAATATCACAAACATCGATCGCAGCGTATGTTGTTGTGTGTGTTGCTATGGGCCACGTCGATCGGTATATCCCCCGTGACCCATAATGCATAACGCACGGGAATTATCGGAACGACTTATTGTTGCAAAGAGAGGTAGGCCAGGCCAATTTAATTTGAAAGAAGTAAATGTGTAGGTGGGTTTATTGAAGTCTTTATGGTAACCAATAGTAAACAACCATTAAAGACACCCTTTTCCTACAATTACAGAAAAATAGGGAAAGAAATTAATTCAAGGCTTGCTCTGGAATTCAACCAAACTTGATCAATTTGTTGTGATAATCCAATAATTCAGATAAGAAATCGGTTTAAATGGCCATTGGTATGACAGTTGTAGATTTCAGCTTATTTTAGCCTATTTTGAAGTGTTTCAATTTATTGATCAATACAGAGCTACAAGAAGCATATTTAGTGAGTTTTAAGAAGGCTATCTCATTATTTCTAATTGCCTTCAATTTGCCGAAACATCAGATTTTACAAATATCCTTATTATCTGTACACTTTCACAAAATTTTGATAATCAGAATGATGACCATGGTTGAATTTTAACTCCAACCTCATGTTCACAGTACAAACAGTGTGGCCAATCTGCCCTGTGAGTTAAACACACTAATCACAGACGAAGTACATTTCAGTTTTAATATAAAATTTTCCTCCTGGAATCTTTCCATTTTCTTAAAACTCTTTTCATTAGATTTTGCATACATCTTAAAATGTTTACAATTCCAACCTTCACAAAGAAATGTTTATTTTTTCACTTTTTGTCAACAGTAAACATCGACGGTATCGACATGTCACAAATTCTATGCTTGCCAATATGCAGAAAAGGTTGGCAATTGAACAGGAAAATGCAAGGCACCTAAGCACACCATATTTATCAAAGGTAAGAGCACGGTTTCTTTATTTATAAGAACATACTTCAAAAAAATTTGAAGGGAAGATTTCGAGGCAGTAGAAGAAGTTATGTGACAATCCTCGCCCATTTGATCTCCGGCGCTCTCGCCACCAACATATTAAATCCTGCCTCTACTTCTTACCACTAACAAGGTTCAAACCTGATAGTATATTTGCATACATGATACATGTCTTGTTTTCATTCTTACTTGTCTTACAGGCCTTTTAACAAATTTATACAACCAAATTTACCATTTAAGGTCTTTTCAGACAACCTAATTTCAAGTACGGGTGGTCCAGCAAACAACCTCAAAAATGCCTAAGCAAATATCAGCCCTGCAAATGGTAAGCAGTGGCAAACATGTTCCTGGACTACACCTGAAGCAATCCTCCACTTATCAGTGCTTCTGTGATTAAGACCATTCTGATTAAAAATTGTTACCCTTTTTGTGATAGCAAATTACTTTATGCGCTGGATATTATTGTTGTGATGATCCCTTTACATAACTGCAGGAAACAGGCAAGCAAGCAACTGGTTATTTTTGAAACTAGAGATTGTAATTTGTTGGATTGTATATATAGTATAAATGAATAGTGCAATGAAAAACTAATCTAAATAATCACAAAAGTTTGCCGCTCTAAAATGTCACATTCTTTCATCCATTTCTTCAGAAAAGTTGTTTTAAACACTTTTCTACTTCCTCTCATAAAAGGCTGTTTTTAATTATTCTCACATAGGAAGAATCTTTTCGTCACATGTGGCCCCTGAAAGCAGCAAAGACAGATGCATTCATGAAGGAAAAGTATTTTGCAAAAGTGAAACCCCACAAGACGATGGATGAACATCTCGCATTTCTAAAGACGACAAGAACGTGGTAGGGGAATTTCCCAATGTCAGCTGTGACTGGTCAATGTCTCCACATCTGGGACGAAGATGGAGAAAGGAAGAGAGACAGAGGAACAACATTGTCGTGAGATGGTAATATATCCGGAACAGAGGCAAAATGAGAGTTCGTACAACATGGATAGAAAGAAATGTTGATAAGACATGTGTGTAGTGGATGGTAACATGACACTTCATTGTAACAGATGTTTTAGGGACAAGATGATGGACAATTTTTATAACAAATATTTAATAGTGAACTAAATACTATCTGTACTCTCTGTAATCTAAACTGGCACAGTCTCAAGTATAGTCATCTTGTCACTTCTATAAGAGTCATTAATATCAGAAATTAATTGTGGTAGGATGATGATTATGATGGATGAAAAGCATTCTCATGATACCTTGATTAATGAGTTGAACCACTTGGTGACATATGTGTCTAGATTGAGGGGTACACATTAGAATGAAGGACCACAAAGGTAGTGTGTGCGCCAATGAAAAGTGTCAAAGTAAAACAGAATTCATGGTTTGTAATAAACTATTCATATCAACAGCTTGAAGGAAATGTATTCTATAATCTCTATTTTATTTGATGGAAGTGTTTCAGAATGATAGAGAAAGATTTTTGGCTTCTTCTAACAAACAACTAACACACAACCCCAAAATACACCATGATTATTTTGATTTGTGTAATCAAAACACTGACTTGCAGCCTCCCAGAAAAACAAGTGTGTCACAGCCTGCCAGATAAACAAGTTGTTGCAGCCTGCCAGAAAGACAAGTAATACTTCTAGTGCTCTAGAGAGATATTTCTCGATTTGAAATATTGTTACATAGTGTAAGATTATTTCACATGTGCAAAAGGGAGTTGTAAAGGTGTGTTGCTCGAGAAATGCGAGCTTATTAAAAGTGGTAAAATATGGAACATTAAGCTCTCCTCTCTTGTGCTGATTTGTACAGAATGAAACAAAAGATTATAAACATTAATGTATTGTTTGAATCATATCTCTTTTGTTTTATAATACTTTGGGGATTCACTTAAGTTATTTTTCTCCAGACCACTTTGGTCTATTGCAAAAGTATAAAGTCAAGAGGAAGCCGCAGTCTTTGAAAATGTTGATCTCCAGGGGTAGTTGGAAGCTTATGTTGGTTGGGTGAGAATTTTCTTGCTAAATATCATCCCCCTGAACTTAGCACACCATACACTGTTAAAGAACTCATCTTGATGGCCCCAGTACATGACAGGTAATTGTGTTCCAGCTTCTTAACAATTTATGTTGTCACTTCAGGGTGTCTCGTCAAGGATGATATTAAATGCAGATTCTTCTATCTTCTGAAGTAGACTGGTATTTAATTCTCCTGCCTGATTGTTGCAGTAAGTCCCCTCCACACCCTGTTTTCCCCGAAGGCATTAATAACTAGAATATACAATGCTACAACCTTGCTAACTTTTTCAACCACATCACATATTTTCACGACTGACTTCGACAGAAAGTACAACTTTTGGTTCCCAAATACTAAAACAGGTTGTGAAAATCATTCCTCATCCTCTGTTATCTTACACTCAGCAAAGAAGAAGGCAGCTGTCATAAAATGACGACAGCTGATGATTTTTGTCATGTGGACAATGTTTCTATACGTCCTGTAAAGTTAATTTCTTTACACCCTGTAAAGTAGTTTCACAATTTCACATGGCCATTCGAGGTCTTGTTCAAGGCTTTACACATCGACTCAAATGCACTTGTCTGGGTAAAAGACATTCCTCAGGGAGGGGTGACTAGGGGTTAACGGAGAACTTGACAGTAATGATCAAAATGTCATAATAACAGGAAAAGAAAATGAGGATATATTGGTCAACATTCTGTGAAAGAGAATTCTCGACAGGGACATCACCAGCTCACTTTTGAAAGGTTACTCTTTGAGATTCAATTAACAGGTGTATGCATCAAGAGACTAAAGGAACATACTTTATGAGAAGATGCATAATTTATTATCATTGACATTACATACACAAAATAGGGAATATTCTTTAATATATATACAATAATACTGTTGGTTTTTTATTCTGACATATATCAATAGTTTAAAAGGTTTTGAAATTGGATGATGCTTGTTCAATTTCATGCAAATGCAATCCTTAATAGGTCCACTTCTGTTATTTCTCAAAATGTGTCACATTCTCCTCTCCCCAACCCTTGAGAAACAATTTCAGTACTAATGATATCAGTTTATCAGAGAACATCTGAACCATAAAATTTACTTTATGCTGTACAGAACAAAACTAGTGACTATGGTCAGTAACAGATTACACCCTTCCTGAACCTATAAAGGCAGCATATGTACCTCCTTCCCCTCCCCATACCTTTAGTTCTGTAACAGACTAACACCCTCCCTGACCCTATGAATGGCAGCATATGCACCCCTTTACCCTCCCTATACCTTCAGTTCTGTAACAGATTAACACCCTTCCTGACCCTATAAAAGCAGTGTATGCACCTCCTTTCCCTCCCCATACCTTTTGTTCTGTAACAGATTAACACCCTCCATGACCCTATAAGGCAGCATATGCACCCCTTTCCCATCCCTATACCTTCAGTTCTGTAACAGATTAACACCCTCCCTGACCCTATAAAAGCAGTGTATGCACCTCCTTTCCCTCCCCATACCTTTAGTTCTGTAACAGATTCACACCCTCCATGACCCTATAAGGCAGCATATGCACCCCTTTCCCCTCCCCATACCTTTAGTTCTGTAACAGATTAACACCTGTGGCAATACCCAAAAATGGAAGGGTCGGTATCTCTTGAATGGAAGTATGCAAAGAAAGCCCTTGATCTCGGGACGGGGGGGGTGGGGGTTATTGCACCATCTGCCCATTGGATAATCTGCAACTGACTACAGTCAAATTTCTACAAACTAATATTGCCTTTCTCAGTGAGACAGAGAAATGTTAATGTGACTTGGCACATTGAATTTTTAGGAAACAGCTCAATAATTTGTGCATAATAAACTTTGGAAGGCAGCCTGCAGGGGTAGTACAGATTACCTTTGATCATGGTTAATCGGCTCTTTTGAACATATGTAAATTTGTTCATCTGGAATCATGGATAAACCCAAACATTCTGTCAAAAAGTGGCTGCAAGGTTATAATTCTATAAACTGCTAGCTGTTAACTTGTTTTGTCTTCAAATTCAGCTTTGTAGAGTGCATCCATAAACCCGCCACTGAAATCTGTTAATTCTTCAGCAACATCTTGTAGTATGCCATCCACGAGATCATCGGAGACTCTGAAGAAAAAAAATATAAGAAGAATATCACAAAGGGTCCACCTTGAATTATGGTTGGAAGTACAAGCGACACTTTAACAACTGGTACGAGCAAATGAGCAGTGCACAACTGATGGTTTAAAAAGGAAAGCTCTGTTAGATGTGGCATAAAACAAGAGAATTTTGTAGAACCATCTCATTATTATTAATTTAGTAATTGAATATAAATGGAAGATTGACTTGGAAATAAAATTTTAGATCATGGAAAACGGCAAACATATGGCTAGAATAGGAAATCGAACCAGAGGTCACTGGATTGACCCTTGTTCTAGCCATAACTTTCTGCGCTCTTTTCCATATTATTTTGGCATTATTTATTTTGATATAACAAAGCTGCCTCAATTATTCAGTCTTTTGTTCCTTGCCTACGGCCAAATAGAATCTATGCGGTGGTGATGGCATGGCTCATGTGTGTGTGTGTATGTAATGGTAACCAGTAGACAACTCTACAATCCCAAAACGTATCAAAACTGCTCTTACTCAGATATAAGTTTCCACGGATCAAACTCTCCGTACTCTAAGTGAGACTTCCTCTTCAGATGATTTTGGAAGATCCTTCTGTTTTCTTGAACGCTCTTCTCCACATCCGAGGGTACATTTATTTTCAACCGACTCTGAGGGGATCTACTCCAAGCATGGAGAGGGACCTGTCTAGTGGAATGTTGTTCCTCTATTGATGAAGAAGGGCTTCTTTCTAAGTCGTCGCCTATGACCGAAGAGGAGCGACCGACCCCGATGACCCGAGCGTGACCGTCGATCACCAGAGATGAGTCACTGTCTGTGACCTGTGATGTGTCATCGCCAACGAGGTGATATTCTATCCTGCCAGGATCAGATATTGCAATAGTTCTACCAGATGGTGCAGTCCTTGTGGTATAATGTATACCAGTGTGCTTTACTGGTGGTTCTTCAAGCCTTCAGTCAAAAAAGAGAAAAACACAAGAGAATGCAATCGTTCAAACAACCCTATTAAAGCGATAGTGAAAATCTGTTATTTGCTATTGGAAACTGCGAAGAATATTTTTTTTCTTTTCCAAGTGAAGTACTTGGTCAGAATTGAAAAAATTTCCAGAAGATCTCTTTCTATAAACGGAGTATTCTACCTTCAACTAACCTTTCCAGAAGATCGCCCTCTAACGGCGTGCCCATGATCAGTTCATCCCCAACTTTCTTATCATGTCTTCCCACGTCTCTGGTCAGAGGGTCGTGATAGGATACCCGTTTCCATCTTCTTCGTATTCTCTCTTCTTCAGCCTTGTAGAAATAAAGCAAATTACATTGATAGGGGAAGAAAAAAAAAACTAAAATCCTACTTTCTCAAAATTGTCTACACAAGAATAGCAAACTTTTCACACAGTCCTTTGATCATCACCATGGTGATCATTTACTGCAGTAAATGAAGGAAGTTTTATGGTTTGCTCTACTCCCAGAAAAGCCTTCAGAAAGTTCAGAGACGACTAATTTTCTTCTCAAACAACCAAATATCTAAGATTATATCAAAGGAAATCATGAATGTATATCATGTGGATTATTATTTACTGATGTTGACACACACACATACACTTTGTCATACTTATACAGCCCATTGAAACTAATCAGGTTGTGAAATGGAGAACCTGCAATATCTAAAATGTCAGCTATGATAGTTTGCAACCTCAAACTCTAACCTGGATAATGATACAACCATCAAATTCTTACACATACATATACCACATCATCCACATATACATACACACACATACCCTCACGCACACACACATTCAAGGAAAGGAATCATTGACTGGACTTACCTCCATCCTCTCCAGAGTTTGCAGCATGGTTTCATACGTAGGTGTGTTCTCCAGTCTACCAGCTAACCTCTCTGCTTCATTTTGTCTCTTCATCTCCTCCACCTCTTGTACTGTATCCTCTAAAACATCCTCCAGGAGTAGCTCACTAAGTAGACCAGCCTGGTCTGTAACCTGGGAAACAAGAAGAACACATGAAATGATGTATAGCTCACTGAGTAGACCAGCCTGGTCTGTCACCTGGAAAACAAGAACACATGATATGATGTAGAATAAAAACAATCAACTGTGTAAAATACATTAATATTACTAAAAAGTACATACTGTCAAAAACAAGGTAGATTACGGAATACATCTGGATAAATGTTATTAAATTTGGACAAATTTCAATAAACGTTTATTTGTATAGTTGTTATTCAATACTAAAATGGAACAATATTGCAGTTCATTTGCTTGACTACTATAGTTTCAATTTTGCTTTTTATATGTGATTAATATTATAGCAGCATTTTGCGTCCTTTTTTATGCAAAATGCTGCTTTAATATGCAAAAATGACAGGGGAATGAAATGCAAAGAACTGAATCTTTATCCACATGCTCATTAATATTCATTTGTTGAAAACATCAAGAAGAGTGTCTAGGTTTGATATAAACTGAAATCTGATTTCACAAAAAAACTCTATAGGGTTGGAAACATTACATCAAATACAAACAGGTTTATTGCAAAACAGCAAAAATTACCCATTCAACCCTTCAGTTACCTGCATGAAAACACAGGCATTTTGAAACAAATTCTTTCATCAAATGTAATTCAAATTAATCAAAGAACAGTTGAAAATTCACTATCGTCCTTCCTCAGACCAGATTCAAGTTGTTCACCTAATCACAGTGAAGCACAATTTGTATTTCCATGGTAACATCCAATATGTCATCAACGACGCTCAGACAGAAACAATATATTTATCAAATTCTTGCGATATTGTCATTCCCTCTTCTTCCGCAGTGTTTTTAAAGGCATTGAAGACTCGCCCCAAACCGCGTGCCCCGCTCTGAGAAAGTTAACTTTCCGTTGCTTGCAAGTGAAGTTTTCTGCTTGTCGCTGCAAAATGCAGACAGTAATGAAACGTGATACCTTGTTATCTTTAGCTGGATCTGAGATGTCCATCGCTGTATCGTTTGTACACTGTGCTGTGGGTATTGACCGCAGCTGTATGTACTGACTGTACACTAGTGTCTAATTACCGAAGGTAGCAAGCTGTGTGCGTATTTTCTGGGATCGGTGGTCTAACACTTCTGTTACACCTCATTCGAAACTAGGTCAGATTACCGGCATAAAGACGTTTCTCTTTGCGCGAGTCTTCACACCCTTTAAACTTACGTAAACTGGAATACTTATCTTCTAAATATGTCTTTGCAGTAAAACAAACCTTGTCAGTCATTTTTCGTGATAATTTTTGCTGTACCGTTGGCTCAGGCTGTGTTCTTTGCCACGTTTCCTGCTTGGACACGATATCCTGTACAAAATTATAAAGAAAACTACATATGAGTACTGAGTTTGTGTGACCACTTTTATTAAAAGATTTTTTGATCCCCTGTTATATAAACTCCAAAGATAATAGCTACAAAAAACAAAAAAAATCAAATATGAGAAGTTGCTTTGTTGTATGAGCCCTTGCTTGAACTTCTTTTTTGTGCATGTGATGAAAAAAAAAACACACGATGATGGTGTTTATGCAACACTCTTGTTGGGATGAGGCCCCTTTTTTTTTTGTTCTTAGTGTCTTAATCCCTCAGAAAATCAAAGCTAGAAGTATTTTGCGAGTGTGATCAATAAATTATAATCATATTTTAGCAATATCCTGTACATTTACAACGATTCACACTGATCAAATGTCATCTCATTTGTTCGGGGCTGTTTCATGACAATACGCAATAAACACAAACAATATATACAACATAAACAATATATAGCATGCATAGTTGTGCAAGGAAGTGTTCTAAGAAACCTCATGGCTTTTGAACAAAGTAGAACACTCGCATCTAAACTTAAACAATAACCAGACTCCATGAACTCTTTTTATTACACATTCCGTAAAGGATGAAATGCATTAACTTACTTCAGCTTTCTGTAGGAGTGGTTTCAGCCTCTTTAATATTACACATTCTGTATAGGATGAGATGTATTAACTTACTTCAGCTTTCTGTAGGAGTGGTTCAAGCCTCTTTAATATTCGTCTCTCTGCCTCCGTGATCATGGACTCTGCGTCCTTTGACTTCTGGGTGCTGTTACCATGGTAACTCGATCTTTCATTACAGTCATCCTAATCAAAAACGAGAAATTGGTAACAAGTCAGAATACATGTATTCGGACTTGCGCAGTGATTCCGATATTTGTACTATTTGTATTCTCGGGAATCATGTTCCACTCAGATTCTGTGTAGCATATCTAACAGTCCTGATGCTTCTTCTCTGTTACACAATACTATAATTTTAATGCACTAAATTGCTACACATCTTCACACTTGCATAGCAATTTGTAGTGTGATACAGGAAAGATAAATTCTCTGATTCTTTCATGGATGTCTGTAGTTTTAATCATGGATTTGTAATTATAATTTGGGCCATTTTGGAACCTAGTATATAGTCACCAGTGCAGACTTAAGTACTCGTAGTAATGTAATAGAGCCTTTGTACACGTACTCCAACTCATACTAAAGGGATGCGTACTTGTACTCATAATCATGCTGTTGTAACCATACTAATAGGCCACATGAAGATGATTGGATGGTGGAAAATTATACAAAGTCAAACTGAGAGATGACTTCTTTATTGAACAGTTCATAAAAGTGTCAATCAAAATAGGGACTTCAACAGGAAAAAGTGTTGACAATCAAAAGAGAGACTTTATATGATCATAACAACATATTGAGACAACATGTGAAAAACATTTAGCCATTTAACATGCTGACAATCACTGAGAGTACCTGCTAATGGACAAGAAATCAACAATTACTAACCTCTCTTAACCAATCAAAGTCTCTCGCATCGTCAAGCCTCTCAGATCTTTCTCTTTGAAGTAATTCTCCTCTGGTCAACTCAACATTGTTAATATCTTCTGCTTCGTCTTCGAACAAAACCCTCTTTGTCCTGGGAAGACCCCTCTTTAACTCTTCTTCATCTCCTTCATTCTCTTCTGGCTCCAGCTTTCTCTGTGTTGGTGACCTGTGAGAACTATGAGGTGATCCAGGTGGTGCCCAAGGAGGTTTCTGATCTTGTTTTGCCTCCTCTGTGTTCCTCTGTGTTCTAACTTCTGTTGCCTTCAATTTGGATGCTTTGGTTGCTTGTTGATAGTGGGCATTGCTTGTCAAATGTCTGCTTTTATTATCTTGACTTTGAGAAGCCTACGTGTTAGAAACAAAAAAAAAAAGTTGTGAAAGCAGATTTTAAAAGACAAGTGACAACCAGAATGAAAACATTTCATAGTTCCTTGCTGCTGCTCATTGTTTTGATTGACAGGGTACACTCCAAGTATGTAGTGATGAAAGCAAGATCAATAATTGCCTTGTAAAGTTATTAATCATACAAACTTTTAACCTACTAATGTAAGAGCGACACCTCCTCATAAATACACATGTTATCAATTGCAAGTCACATCAGCATGTATAGGTTGTCTACCAATATCACCAAACAAAATTTGAAGAAATTCCAACCTGTGGTTGCTAAGTTACTGTTATTTGAAGATTTTGACATTTGACCATGTGACCTTATCAATATTCATGATATGAGCACCAAAGTTCATAGGGTTTATCAACTCATAAGGGACCACCCACCCACCAAGAATGACAGTGATCAATCATTCCCCTGTAGAGTTATCGTGCATACAAACTAAAGTGTCTCACACACACACATACACACACACACACATGTTTGTATTACATTCAGACCGAGGACCCCATTGTATTTTCCATTGTTCAAATCCACGTACCCTAACCTTAACAATACCCCATACAATAGAATTCTTCCGTGGATATGGTGATTCTTTAGAAATCACAACCGAGGACCTGAAATTCTTTTGTTCAAGTCCTCGGTCAGAATACAAAACAAACGCTCACACACGCCGACCTGACTACAAACGTTCCTTTGCTTTCAGCAAGGAAGCAAAAAGTAACCCTCCAATCGAAAAGATTCCAAACCTACAGCAGAAACCCATGTGCAGATGTATGAGTGGTAGAGTTACCTTTGACTTTGAAGGTAACAGAACTCCTTTTCTTCCTCTTAACAGTGGTCTCTTCTTCTGAGTGAGAGGCTTTGTCTTGGAAGAATTCTCCCTCTTGTTGTAATTTGGTTCTTCGACTCTCAACAGAGCTTCCAGACCGGCTTTGATGGCTGCAGTTCTCTCTGGGGAGCCTGGTGTTGCTGGAAATAAAAAAAAATAAAAAGTGTACTTTATTTACTGGCATAACCAGGAATATAGTTTGAGGGGCCCTGGCAGAGATGAGGAGGTGTGATGGGGGGTTGTAAAATCCTTTTTATGCTTAAATGGCATATAAGTTTAAATCTACCAACAAGAAATCAAATACATGGCAAGTAAGTACCCACTTACAGTACCCTCCAAACCCACATCCTACCCCCTCCCCCCCCCCCACTTCCAAATTTTATGATAAATGTCGACATATTTTCAGGTAAACTTTTCATATTTTCTTGTGAAAGTTGCCACATTTCTAGAAGTTTAAGCGAGTGAATCTTCCCTCCAATTTAGTCTTTTGCTTCCCTTTGGACGGTTTTCTCCAACCTGTTACATATTTATACCTATTTGTTTGACAACATCAGATCTGAGCCGTTGAGCAGTCCCATACCCTGGAGAAAAACGTCTCTGTGGTGAAAAGTGTTGGACTCGCTGAAGTGGAACGTATTCTATCAAAATAAATGGTACACAGGTTATTTGCAATGTTTTATCTGATCATGAAAGACAGCAGTAAGGTTATATTTCATTTACCAAGTAAAAAAAATACATTGAGATTTGTAATCTTTAAAGAAACCAAACTGGAAATAAAAAATTAAATTTGGCATGACTTACTTGAGAAGATAAAAGAATAAAATACATGAATTGATCAATAGTTCAATACAAATTTCATGTTCATGGATGATAAAGATATTAAGCTGTCACAACTGTAATATATAATGATAAAACTATTAGTTTTATTCCAAAGTTTTACAGGAACTTGTGAACCTTTGAAAGAATGGATCAAGCCAGATCGCAAGCGACAAGAAGAAGTAAGTAATGTATTTTATCACCTGAGCTATCTGGGGAGGGAAGATACAGTATTCATGCTTAACAATTTTTAGAAATTTGGCAACTTTCACAAGTAAAAGATGAACAAAACAAGATTCATGTAGAGCCTCAGAATGTCACTTTTTTGAGACCAGCCTCAACGACTACAACTTATTCTTTTGCAGGACAAATTCCAGGTTTCACTGTATGTTCAGTGTTGGTCAGCATAGTCATTGTGTAGTGATTTCTCAAATTTACAAACCTTTAAAAAGAGGAGACACTGGTAGTTGATGATTCTGATCAGATAAAAGGTTCTTCCCAAATTCAAGTTTTCTTCTGCTGCTGACCAGAGCTAGGCTTCTCACTCCTCCTGAGACACCTGATGATTGCTGGGACTTTACTGGAGTCTTCACCAAAAGAAGAAAGGAGGATAATGTTAGGCTTGAAGAAATAATAAAGAAATAATTGCACAAAAGACAAAATTGAACTTTCCATCTAATTACATTCATTGTAAAGTTAAGTCACTTGATTTGGCCATAGCTGGAGAAAATAGTATGAAATAGTATGAAATACTGTAATTCAAATTGCTTCTTTTCCTTTTCTAAGTAGGCGGCTTGGACAGGAATGAGGTAACTATACAGATCACAAATATGAATTATCATGGGTTAAATCTGTTCTGGGAGGCAGCATCAAGCAACAACAAGGCGAGTTAAAGAACAACACTGACTTATAAGTGATAAATCGTTAGTGCAAAGTGGGGGGCAGGGGGGGCTACAGCCCCCCAACCTAATGTTTTTGTGAGAATTTTTCAGGCACCTACTGAAAGAAAAATAATTTACAATGTGTTTTTCAATGGTTAAACTTATATTTTTATTATTATTGTAACAAGTTCCCCAATAGTTATAACCAATATGGAAGGGTAATAACACAGAAAATGATTGTATGTTATTGGCATGCGATGTAATAGCCGATGCATCCGCGAAAAATTTTGGTTATATTTTTTGGGGAGCAAGTCCTTACAGCCCCCCCCCCCCCCAAATCAATTTGGGCTCCTATGCCTATGTCCAAGAAGTATGATTTGGTTAACCCTATCAACCTCACTTATCTTTTTGCAGTTGACTCCTGAACCTTACAATACCAAACCTTGAGCAAACTTGAATAGCATTGTGTACGATTCAGGAAGTAAAGCAGTACCTACTGTACTGGGAAACACAGGTGCTGTTACCTACTGAACATTACAAATGCAAACACAGGTGCTGTGACCTACTGAACATTACAAATGCAAACACAGGTGCTGTGACCTACTGAATATTACAAATACAAACACAGGTGCTGTTACCTACTGAACATTACAAATGCAAACACAGGTGCTGTGACCTACTGAATATTACAAATACAAACACAGGTGCTGTTACCTACTGAACATTACAAATGCAAACACAGGTCCTGTGACCTACTGAACATTACAAATTCAAACACAGGTGCTGTTACCTAATGAACATTACAAATTCAAACACAGGTGCTGTTACCTAATGAACATTACAAATGCAAACACAGGTCCTGTGACCTACTGAACATTACAAATTCAAACACAGGTGCTGTTACCTAATGAACATTACAAATTCAAACACAGGTGCTGTTACCTAATGAACATTACAAATTCAAACACAGGTGCTGTTACCTACTGAACATTACAAATTCAAACACAGGTGCTGTTACCTACTGAACATTACAAATTCAAACACAGGTGCTGTTACCGACTGAACATTACAAATTCCTCCCACATGCAAACCTGCAAAGTGTTGTACATAGAGTTCAGGAGGGTTAGGGTTTTCCCAATTTAGCCCGAGCTGTATTCTTAGAAAGAAAAAACTGGTACTTTAGTTGACATCAGGGGAATCATCCAACAAGCCTTTCCTAAAAAAAATTCTGTAAGGAATTTACCCGAAATTTCTCAAATATCGTGAAAATATCATCTGGGATTCCGTTGTGATCAACTTCTAGCTGCCTTGTGCACAGTGAAAGCTTATGGATCAATTGACCCAGTTCTTGGTAGAGTGGTGGCAGTATTCCTTTTTCAGTGACCTGGTCTGGTAGTTGTTGTAGAAATGCCTGCAGGATGCGAACTGCCCCGCGATGAGCAGCAGCTAATCGGGTGAGGATCTGGCTCTGTCGAAAAGTAAACAAAATTGAGTACTACAATATTATTTAAAGACTTAATAAATCAATAATACAAAGTAAAAATTGGAGGGCATGTGGTAATGGTACATCACTCTTTCATTTAATTTCTTTGGAAATAGTTTCATAAATTAATAAAATGTGGTCTAGCTAAACAATGCACATAAAATTCAATTTATGAATTCAAGAGAGTGCTAAGTATGGAATAAACAGACAAAGGCAACTAAGAATGAAAGCCAACATATTCATTTTTAAAACTAACCAAATTATCATTGAAAACTTACTCTCTTGTTTTGTTTGATCTTTGTTGTCCCCGCTTTCTTAAGATCTTCCTGTAATTCTCTGACCTGAAATAGTAAGGAAAATAATCAACAATAAATTAACGAAGAGAATTTATCTTTGCAATATTTCTTTTACACACAAATCAAGGTACAGTAGGCATGCTAATGAATATTGATGTAATTTTTTGTGTGACAAGATGTTACAAGGTTTAACTGGGTATTGTCTTGTTACCGAATGGAAATTGTCAAGAATAAATCACATATGAAAACATCAAAGCAGAGCTTAAATTGTTCATGTTTTTGTTACCTTTTAGGTATTTAACATCAAACCAAGTTCTTACAAATATCAATAATAAGCGATGCATACCCCACATACTAATTTTTTATCTTTCAATCTCATCCTCCTCCAATCCATCAAAAAGAAGGAGAGAAAAAATTCCATCTTTCTGCCAAAACAATAATCTCTGATGGTTTGCAAAGATACAAATATGATAGAATTACTCACTTGTTGCTGCAGGGAATAGACTAGACGGGATGATCGGTTAATCTGTTCAGCTCTTTTCACTTTTCTCCTCAAAGTATCTCTTTCATCTTCATCTTGTCGTGTCGGAGACAATTGAACTAAAGAGAGAACGAGGGAGAAAGAGATGCAAAATAATCTTAGATTAAGGCCTGCAGTGGTCTTTCAACTATCACAGGATGAAATAAGCTCAAAGCCATAGAGATTTCACACTCCTGTAGTCTTAATATACTGTATCAAGCAGAGGTTCAACATGCTACAGATAAAGCAATAAATAATAATACAATATTTTGTCATACCTTCCTTTGTGAGGTTTTCAATTCTCTGTATATAAAATTTCAGCTCGTGCCTCAATTTTTTGATTTCCTTCGTCTGACGACTGTTTGGGCTGTGCTTCTCTTTACTGGTCTGATTCTCTTCCATCTGTCCTTTGTTCTCTTTTTTCGCTTCTGTCGATCTGATTGGTGTTGAAGACATGAAAATCTTCTCGGCAGACCCTGGAGGTAGATGTCTCAACACTCCTTGCCTGCTGTAATGCACAAGTTTGGTCGGTGGAGTCTGGGTCTTTACAGACTTCTTAAAGACATTTTGGGAAGTTTGTCCGACAGCTAGCTTTGAACTTTTGGTGTACACCGATGCCTTCTTTGTGATCTTTCCTCTCTTTTTCTTCACTTGGGCATTTTGTTTCTTCTTCTTCTCTTCATCTTCCTGGATCACAGCTCGTTGCTGATGAAGCATGTTCTTGATATCCCGTCTGGCAAGCTGTAAGGCCCATGCGAGTTTTTCTTCAGAAGCCAAACAAAGCTTGACGGAGCTCTTAAGATTTTCATCTTGAGGTCCAGGTCTCGTGCCTGGCTTACCACCGACTTTTTCAACGATGATCGGGCCAGGATGCTGATATCTTGTTGTAACGTTGGCTGAATTACTAGGAACATTGAGATTAAACTGCAATTGGTTGTTATATTGCATTGCTCCTCCTGATGGTACCGTATTCCTATGAATTACCTGAAACATCAGAACAAAGGAGCAAATTTGTTAGAAACAGTAAGTTTTCATTAAAGGTTATTCACTGGCCTATGAAATACATTCAATTCAGGAAAAGCACTAAGCAGGCAAAATTGCAGAATACCCTACAACTGAAACTTCACCTCATAGCTGCCTTCATGATTGTATTACACATGTGACATCACAGTACCAGCTTAGCCACACAACTAACTTTGGATGTTTTTCAAGAACTACTAGCCTACTGCACTTAATTCTCACTCATGTATAATGACCACAGACCCTAGGTACAGTAGCAATATAAGAAACTCCCTTGGGACTTAAACTTTGACTTATTGATAGTTAGCAAGTTTACAAGGTTTTCAGACTGTGAAATCTAGTGATCTTCAAAAGATCTATTTTGATGGCCATACTATAACGATACCCTAGGGTTCTTCTACTTGCCAAGATGCATCCAATTCCCATGAAGTTGATTCACAATGACCGTTTAGTTAAAGAGTTTACAACACAATATGTCACACAATAACAGTAGTATTACCATGACAGTATCACACATGATGTAGGTCTAGCCGTATATAGTAGGCTTCATAATTGATGCACCTTCGCAATTGACGCACCTTTAAATATGGTACTAGCAACGATACAGCCGGCAACCTAAACTTTTGCAGCGAAGCAGAGATACATATTTCATGAGTATGAATCCATTTCAGGTATGTGCTGATCAAATTGTGTGTTTTTTTAAGCTCTTAAGACCCTCCCCCCAGTTTTGCACATTTTTGGGCATTTGGAAATCTTACTCCCTAAAAATAACCAAAACTACCTCAACATGATACCACTACTCTCTGGGACCTGACCTGTCTAAGCTTAGTTAGAGCATAGCATAGCAAACAGAATCCAAAGTCAATGGATGTTTACTTACACAAAAGTTACAGTTAGCTTATCGACAAATGTGTCAATTTTGGGGTATGAAAGAACTTGACACAGCAGACACTTTCTGCTCCATTTTACGTTGCATAGGCACATAACAATAAATAAATGAGATCATTACATTTCTGAGGAACTACACATATGAAAATTGCATACAGTTCAGTGATTTGGATTTTTCCTTGATAGACATTGTTGATCATCCTCAATTATGAGTCAACCATACTACTGTACGCAGCAAGCAAGACATCAAATAGCTAGGGCCTTGATGCAAAAGATTTCCAAGATTCGAGATCAGAAGCGTAATGTTAGGTTTTGACATATCACATAACAAGATTGCCGAATAACACAATATTTACATGTACGGATATCCTAAATCGTGGAACTAGTAATACATACGTTTTTGTTAGATAAAGTGTACTGTAACGTTAAAACTAGGGTCTACGGTATCAATCAAGAACCAACAACCCAAAACCTTATAATTTTGTTGACCCGAGCTATCTGTTTTGGAACAACAGTTGCTAAATTACAAGCAAGGTGACTAATTTCCATACAGATTCGTGTATATTAACTCACATTCATATTTTCAATTCAAATGTTGGTCTAGCTGCTTCTGTACAAAAAAAGTTTCAAAATATAGCGCATACCAAAGACATTTAAAATTCGGCTCGTATGTAGTAAGAAATATTTAATCTTTACATTAAGCAACAAATTTTTATAATTTGGAATAATATGCCTTAACTTTGATATAAATATTAATTTATTATTTTATATGAAAGAAAAAAGGAACAATAGTGTTTTAAATTGGTAAATTAAATCAGTAACTTTTACAGGATTGGCGGTTGTGTGACGTCACATAGCAACATAAATTAGCATACTGGACACACATATTTGGTTAGAGATAAATATTAGCTCGATATGTATACATTGCATGCCCGACATATAGTATATACGGCAACTCACCTAGTGTGCACGAAAAATGATTTCTTGAACAACAAATTACTAGACCAACAATCGGGACCGAGAGGACATAGGACATTAAAAACTGTTAGCCTAAGAGGTAAACTTACAGCCTTTACGGTATTTCTTGTATGTACGTTAATTTATGATAATTTTGTGAAGAAATAGGCTAGCAGACGTAACTTAGGCCTACGTGGTGTGTGTGTGTTTAGACTTGTTGTAGCTACTTTAGTTGTAGCCAGGCCAAACCTAGTTTTGCTCAAATTAGCTTAGCCTAACCATAGGCTAGGCCTAGTTATTTTCCACGGATCAGGAAATTAGGAAGATCGATTAGAATTACAGTCAGATATGTTTCTGTTTTCTTAAAAGAGTTTTCTATATTTTTGTCTGTTTCAGATTTTCCAAAATGACCTTTTAATCCAAGGGGCACAAGAGGAAATAGGTACAGCATATGAACCTTTAAAATTTACCTGAAGAATACATTTATCCTTTCTGTGGGGCTTTAATTTAGCCTGGGAAATACCAATATGGAGACCCAAGCAGTTACATCCATGAGCTTGCCACCATTGCAGAACTTACCTCAATGGCCTCGTATACAGACATTAGATAAAGCAAGGTATCCCAGACCTTTCTTAAAGGACCACATACAAGTGCTGCCTCAACCCTCAAACTTTCATGGGAGACAGTATGACACAGATACATTAGATGGTACATCAATATCAGGGGATATGGACCCAGCTACCAAATTAGTTCATCTTGAAAAAAGTATAGATTTTTTGAAACGTCATCACCGCGAGGTACTGGAAAGTCTACATGAAGAAATTGAAAATTTGAAGACAGAAAATAAAGGTAAGTTTAACTTCCAAGAATCAGCAAATGGCAGAGAATGGTTTCATAAATTGTTATACTTTGTCCCTCTATCATTAAGTATACCGTACATGTCTGGTTACGTGAGAGGATTGTTGTTGCAAGCTTCATAGTCCTCATTAAGTCTCTCAGGGGGAACTGTTGCTTTTTTTTTATATAACAAGAATTTACTGGAAGAAAAATGAGCACTAGAGATTTCCTGAATGAAAGTTTCAATTAAAATGATGTAATATTTGTTCAATTAAATGGCACACTATTTATTTTTACTTTTACCATTCAGAGCTACAATTTAAGGCAATTATGGCAAGAGAAGATACACCCAAAAAAGGTAAGAACATTCAGTAAATCTTTTATGACATTTCTAAAAGAAACATGATATAGTCAACATCATTGGGATTAGGTAAGAAAAGATTGGTATTTACCTCAGCAAATCTGATAAGAGAAGCATTGCTTAGTTTTGCAAAGTACATGATCCATTCAAATTTATTTCAAACCGTACAATGTACAAGTATAGTGAACTTCATCAATGCAAAATGTGAAATATTGTTGGAAACATGCTGTGAAAGTTTAATGATTTCCTATCAAGGATACATTTTCTATTCAAGTGATAATTTCATGTATGTTTGTAGTAGAAATTTAACAAAGGAAGTTTGAAGTTCTTTGCCATTTCAAACCAGGGAGACAGTTTTCTGATTGACACATCCCTTCGTCTTTTAGAGTCTACACAGTCATCAATTGAAAGTCAGAAGTCCAGCAAAGCTAGGAGTAAAATGTCTTCCCCATCTCAAGGTAAGAAATTAGAGGTCTGTCATAAATTTGTAATAGTGTGATACTTTCGATAACTGAAGTTATATCTATGTGATTTGACTTTTCATTAGTCTGTGTAATCAAGTCATCTTCCATTTCCTACAGTACTCCCTTATCAATACTTTTGGACACTACAGAATTGATAAACAGTTTAACTAAATGTCTTCTCAAATGTATTCATTGGTCAGTTAAACCACCAGAGCAATATATTTCTTAAATGCTTACCATATAGGGCATCTACCTCATAGGGCATCTACTATATAGGGCATCTAGTTAGGGGCATTAACCTTCATGGAAGACTCAAGAGGCTCAGAAAACTCATTTGATAAAAGAGGGGTGCTGCCTTGGGTTTGTTGAGGCGGACATCCATGTAAGGGGTATTGTCTGTATAAGAATGGTAACATATTTTTCCCACACTGTTATACTTTTCAGCACAAAAATTTGACCAATTAAAGTCCATGTTCCTGGAGGAAAAAGTGAAAGAACTAACAGCTACATTACAAGATAGCAGGAATGGTAATGCCTTCCTGCAACAGAGACTAACTGAAACATTAGAAAAGAGGTGAGTTTTGCCCAGAAGTGATTGTGTCTTGTGCCATAAAAGTAAATGTTAGAGTGTACCTGTACCATGTGACAAGTTTATCTAATACTGTTTGATGTAATGACCATCAATGCTCTAAGTGACACTGTCTAGTATACAACAGTATCAGTAAAACATTGTTGCAAAAAACATAATAATTGTAAAAAGAACCGGATTACCTAAGTATTTAAGTAATTAATTACTTAGTTTATTTCAAAGTGTATGTAGATATTAATATTTCCCAACCAGTTCCATCATATTTTCAAACTTATATTATTCTTAGAAGTTCAAAAGCAAACTGAGCCGCTCGTCAGTTGAAGCATTAACTGCAAGCTCACATTTACAGTTTTCACTAACACCAAAGCAACATACTCAATGATCCATGAAGAATCTACTCAGCACCACATGTCATCTATAGTCCACAGGACCAAGGCTTTATTTCATTTATGGATCTTTTATATATCATTTTTCAATCCTATAATAGGCCAATCAGTTATGAAACTGGTCAACAGACGAGTCCAAGTGTTGATTCTTCCCGGGATCACTTGGTGCCAGTCAGCGTCCATCCCCTGAAGGTGCAGAGACCAAACGACTCTCATCCCCGCCAGCCAACGATGGAGGAATGTGAACTGATTATAATGAGGCTGCATGAATCGAACGAAAGTTTGCAACATGACGTAAGTTGAAATAATAAATCAGAAAATATACTAATGTATGAACATTGGGCTGGTGGACAAAGTGTTCTTTATCAGGTTAAGGTTTTTAATTTTTTTTTGGGGGGGGGGAGGGGGGTATGCTGCTGTCATCTGAAAATTCTCTGCAACAAATCTGAAACACTCAATGTTCCATCTTTCCTTACTCTATTGTGGTGAGTTATTTGTGTCCCAGAAAGTTCTGCTTCTGTGACATTTACCTTCAGAATCATTCTGAAATGTTGCTGCTGCTCTTAGAGATCCCCAAAGTGAAGGCCACTCTTCTATATCATTCAGTGAGGCTGTAATACAGTCTTTAATCACATTTTGAAATGTCAGATGGCTGGCTGAAAGGTCATGTAGAGGTCACCTAAATATTACAGCCTCTCTATGCCTCCTACAGTGCATGAGTGACACATTCATGGAACTTGGGTTATCAAACCGAATAGAATCAGCATGTCTTTCAAAGTGAGCTATAACTTTTGGCATTCAACCTTATATCATGCTTACACACTAATTTGTGTAAGTCATTCAATAGTTTTTGTCAGAGTCATTCACATCTAAATCTGATTTGTAATTTCTTCAAGTTCTGGATATGTTCTATTTTAATTACTAAATATTGATATTTGTAATTTCTATTTATATATTATAATATTCTATATCATTATTCTGTTTTCCATCAATTTATCTTTCAGTTATTGAGACTGAAATCAGATTTAAAGGATGTGCTGTATTCCCACAAGTGGACACCAGATGCTTATCTCCTGGCTAAGGCGTACGTGGCATCTGATGCACCTCAAGAAATGTAAGTGATATAAACAGCATCTCTCCTTGACACATGAACATGTCCTTGTGAGATTATCTCAGTACAACTCAAACTGTGAAAACTGGTTATCATGAACAGTTTGGCGTACATAATTAGACATTGCGCAGTTATCTCATTCACTTTGCGTATTTTGTACTTTACATTTATTTGAATAATTAAAAGCTACTCCTTTAAATGTGTGATACTGTAATAATGCTGTTAGTGAGATAGGTTTCCATACATCTGAAGTGTAACCAAGAAAGGTGGATACTGGATAGGCTACCACATTGCTACTTGTTTGAGACAGTGCTGAATTGAGCACTCAAGTTGTCAAAATGGAAACTGAGTTGATATGATCAAGTAGGTTGCATTTGACTTTAAATGCATCGCTGCTTATTCTAAATGTGTAGTTCTTAGTGGCATTCCATATCTCATATTTGACTGCCAAGTATATATGCATTGTACCCTTGGCTTTTTATTTGAAAACAATTTTCTGTTTTCAGTGTCAATTATTTAGTAAGGATTATCAGTTTTAAATTCAAATATTTGCACTTTACTTACTCATTGCATGTCATGTATTGTTTGTTTTGTTTAAGCCTGATATCTTTACTGTCAAATTTTGTGATTTGTAATTTCAGTGGTATATTAAAAAGTTTCCATTTTTAGTATCATATTTACCTTTGTTGTGTTATATTGACTATTTTGTGTCTCTTTCCTCAACAGAAAAGGGAAGCTTCCAAGAGTTGCTTTACAAAATCAGTCCAAGAAATTGTAAGTTTATTTGCAACTTTCCCAATATGATATTTAATCATTCATGTATTCAGATTCATATATCCCTTAAACATTTGACTTATTTTACTTCCAAAGAGGAAACATAAAACTTGATGTAAATTAATGTGTGTTTGTCTGCCTGGAATTAAAGTTGTTTGATTAAAGTTATTGTCATTCATATTTTTTTAAATATTATAAAATACTTACACTGCTTTTACAACAGTCCACTTCAATACTATTTTATCTGTCCAAATAGAATTAATCTTTGTATTCTTTTAGCGACTAATGATTTTGACCTCAAGCACTAAAGCCTGATTATTCACTTATTATTTTGGTCCTGAAAAGACTAGAAAGGTTTTATTACAAATAGTACAGTAAGTCTAAAAACAATAAAATCATTATTTCCCTAATATATGCTGCTACACATATTAAATGAATATGGTCACCCATTGCAGTGTTCTCCGCAGGTCATTTTTTTGTCCGGGCGGTAATCGCCGTCCTGGGGGTAATCGCCGTCCTGGGGGAGGGGTCTAAGGGGAGGGGGTGTTTTTTGCCCTCCGAAGGTGGGCTAGACGCCAAATGGTGCAACATTTGGTGCTATATTTGCCTTGCATGTATCTCCAGGAATTGCTATTTTTTAGGCAGTGTTTTAAATTTTCTCTTACGTTTGCCAAATGAAAAAAAATAATTTGTCACTGATTTGACAGAAGTTTCGTATCTCATGGAGTCGGTGTTTATTTACGATATGCCATGTGTGTAGGTATTGGAGAATTTACAGGCATGCGGGGGTGATGGGCAAATCGATCGCGGCCGCGGCAGAAACAAAACATGTATTTTCGATCAAATTCGTCACTCTTAAAGAATATGAGTGACTTTTAGAAAATGTTTGACGAGGTGCCAGTGTATTTTTTTTTGTCCGGGCGGCCGAGTTTTTCGTCCGGGCGGTAGCTTTATGTCCGGGCGCTAGCCAGCCTTTTCAAATTTTGTCCGGGCGGCGCGCCCGGACAAAACCGGTAGTGGAGAACACTGCATTGTCCATCCTTTGATATTCCTTCACTGCTACCTTCAGTGCTTTTTCATCCCATGCCCAACACATTTATTTCTCTATTAACTTATCCCTGTCCATCAGCTTAATACTGAATTCTGAGTGTCAAATCTTCCAGGACAGCAATTTTGGAAACTAAATTTTGAGCAAGCTAAGTTTTGTGTGCATCACAGATTACCTCTGGAGTTTGCATTCTGTTCTGTTACTCCCCAGACCCTCGTGAAAAGTTTAGCAATCACTTTGGAGGTAAACACCTCCAGGAAACAAACCACTCTTGTTTTATTAAACTGTAATCTGCCGGACAAAATATATATTCTGTTTTAAGCGGAGGTTAATTTTCTTTGATATTTCTCAACAGGCCAGCGACAGCTTTCATTAAAGACACTATATCCCTGCCACCTCTAACACAGACGATGGGTAACAAAGCTGTGGACAGACAGAAGAGGGTCCATGCTATAAAGAGAGCGAGACAACAAAGGAAAGAAGTATTTCTTTGATGAATTGGGATATGATGCATATCCCTTATGTCAGTGTCCCCCCCTTGCTTTCTGTTCATTCTCTGTGAGAGGTTCTTTGGAACAAACTGCAATCTATAGCTATATTGTATGATTATATGGATATATCAATAAATTAACTAGCATAAAATGATTTGTCCACATTTTTCAATATCATTTTTAAGTATGCGAGTCTAATTCCTACTGGCATATAAAAGAGTAGCACTTTTGTTTTCATTCAACAGGGTGCTTTTTTTTTCTCTTTTTTGACTTGTTTGGATGGAAGGGGGGTGGGAGGTTGGGTAGTTGAGGGGGATTGAAAATTGAAAGACCAAGTCGAAAATTCATTGTGTTGTCAAATTTACCATAAAATCCACTTTATGAGTAGAGTGGAAAATTGACAAGCTGTTCCAGTGATATGAAATTGTGTTTCAGTGTCTCAATATTGGTGTCAGGGAAGTGAATGTTTAAGGGATAACTTTCGGCACAGTTTTGTTTTGGTGATGTATGAAACTTTCAGAAAATCTTTGTTTTTTTTTTATTTCTCGAAGCTGCTGGTTGGAATAGTGTCTGAAATATTACATCAATATGTTTGTCTCTCTGGCTATTGCAAGATTGTCTGTAATGTTAACTGGCTGTCAATATTATGTTTAGTCTGGTAATCATTGACTATTTTATAAAAGTTGCCAATGAAGAAATCAAAGTCTGTGTTATTTGTGGCCCTTCATTGGCTTAAAGATGTAGTTTCATTTGAAACAAAACAAGGGAAACCGTTAGTGTACAACTAGTCATTGTTTGTTTGGTCTTTGGTCAAATGTGACAGCTTCATCAGAATCCCATGAAATTTCTCATCAATTGCTTGACAATTGTTTTAGCTTGTTCAGTTTAATACAAACAATGATCACATTTAATTGAACTTGCTATAGTAACAGATTTCTGTAAAATGGCAATGGGATGCATAACTAAAGTTTATGTTTTATTTTTTTTTTTGAGGTGGGTGAGGGCAGGTAGCAGGGCCTTGTATAAATTACTTCTGTACTTAACTGGAATAACTTTATTTTTTTTTTAGTGGTCAAGGTACATTAGTTCCTAATTACCATCTTACCTATGGAAATAACTTGACCTTGTTAAATTTAAAGTACTTTCTAAGTGAAAGAGAAGTATTTGAGAGTATTGTAATTATCATATCCCTTTGAAGTACCTTGTCATTGTATGTGTGTGGTAGAATATTAAATACTCAGCATTGTGCTTAAAAAATTCTCTTTCTACTCGTTTTGAATTGTTTCGATGTATTTATTCAGAATGTGTCATATGCAGGTGACCTTTAGCATCTAACCCTTGTAGGCATGCAGGCGGCCATTCTTGGCTTTTGCACCCTTGTAGGCATGCAGGCGGCCATTCTTGGCTTAATGTATAATGTATGCATCATGGTTGTATGGTAACTTCGCATGTCCATTCCAAGTTTGCGTACTGTGCTAAGCATATGTAGCTGCACTGACAGACACTGTAGTTGATGTGTTCGCAAGTCAAATTGAAATCACTTTTTCAATCACAATTTTAATCTACAAAGCCTGAAGCGAAACACCTGAAAATTGCCAAAGTGAAACAATGAAACATTAACTTTATATTTTGAGACACTTTCGTGGATTATTCCACTAATTTAGTGGAATTATTTAGGAAAGCATTAATAAAAACACAAATGAATCAAGACATGATATAAACAATTGTATTTACAAAGTCGAAACAGGTGAATATGGATTTTTGAAGCACCCTTGAATTTCCTAATCTTTTTACTCCAGTCTGCCGTTCTGCTTTATACTCAAGTTAACAGTGAAAGCACAAGGGCAGTACATTAATAAAAAGTCTAGTTTCAACCAAGCATAAGTTTTTATTTCAATTATTTTAGTCTTAAGCATAGCCATTACACGTACTGAATTTAATCACTTCAACTAAATACAACTTAATAAACCTTTATATATCAATGTGTAGAAGTCTTTAAAAAGTAAATAAATCGGGGTTAGTTTTGTTTATACGTATTTGCAGTACAACATAATATTGACGGTAGCAATGGATAGTACTCTAGCATTTATCAATGGTTACTCTTTATTTAGAAAACAACAGCTATCACACTTACGACAAACTTAAAGCCTCCCTCCCCACCCTAACCAAACCCCATCACCTTAAAGCCTCCCCCTTCCCACCCGAACCAAACCACGTCAACTTAAAGCCTCCCCCTTCCCACCCTAACCAAACCTCATCACCTTAAAACCTTCCCACCCTAACCAAACCACATGAATTAAAGCCTCCCTTTCCACCTCTTTCCCACCCTAACCAAACCCCATCACGCAGCAAGCTTTGGGCAAATGAGGAAAGTTTTATGAACATATTTTTCTTTATCCTTTCAAACCAGGGAAATAGTACTCTTGACAGAAAAGCAGTTCCCTGTTCAAACCAGCGATTGTAACAAAATTAACTCTGTAACTCAAAGCATTGTAAATATATACAAAATAAATTAATCAGCTATTCAACATTTTAAATTATACAAAATTGCAACTGGTTCTGTTGGTTATTTTGAACAAACAAAAAACAAAATTTTTTATTTAAACGTTTGCTAACAAAAGCAGTTCTATTATGGAAGAATTTATCATACTTGAAGTCAAAACAAAGAAGCTAAAGGCTTCTTGGTGAAGAAATGAAACTTTAAAACAGTTATATTTCATTGATTACAAAAATAATAATTTTATCAGGCCAAGTCCAAACTGTTTAAGCTATGCTAGAATCAATAATGAAAGCTAACATTCCTTTCTGCAAAATTTCTGAAGCAATAGAGAGAAAAAAATATTGAAATACCATATTCTTTTGTTTTTGCTTTGAATTAATTACAACTGCTTTTATTTATTTTTTTATTTTATTTTTTTTTTAATATCAGATGAACATTTAATATTCACAAATTCAGTAATTAACATATCTAATTACTTAAACACTGGTAAAAGTACATCACACTTACAGCCCTGCATAGTTTTAAAGTTTTGTTTTTATATTTAACTCTTTTTTTTTTTTATACTTGATACCAAAGAATGAGAGAAGAGTACATTACGAGTTACAAATAGATGAATATACACCAAAAATGGACGTACAGTACTGCTAAGGTCCCAAACATGAAGAAGGTGACGCAATTAAACCACATTGAATTCACAATCATTAGAACAAGTACTTTCCACTAAAATTTCCAGCATCAGACAGAATGGAATATATTCTATCTTATCTCATTTTACATAATTTCTCTTAATTACAAGTACTTTTATGGCAATTTTTTTGCCCCCATGTAAAAATCCAGAAATGTGATGTAATTTGACCCTTTAACGTTGATATCCAACTTGGTCGGTTTGGTAAAGTAGTCGGTCGAACAATTGCCCAAAAGCTGCGTTTATGTCCCTATACATTTATATCCATAAAATACACTTAGATTCCACAGGGTGGCTTATAACTTAAAGAAGCTACATGCTTGGTGTCTTCCTCATAAGCACACAATTTCTACATAGCACACACAGCCACACTTTGAACTGATGTCATCATCTTCAAAAATAACACACCTTTGTTTGCTCACATCCTGAATGAAATACAACTGCCACAAAGTTTATTGAAAATAACATGCTTGTACTCGAATATGTTTGGACTTGAAATCTTGTGATAATCTCTGAGATTAATGCTATACTTTACTTTTTTTTAGGTGAGAAACCTACTGACAACTGCATCAATGGCATGAGTTTATTCATACTTCATTTTAGCCAGAAAACACATATTTTCGATTTCACAACCAAAAACAATTGACCATACTTTTCTTAACAATCATATTCTGCGCTTTGCAATCGTTATCAACCACTTCGCAGAGTAACGCACCTTCCAACCTCAATTGAAACAGTTATACATAACATTCAACAGTGACAAAACACACCAATTCCCATCTTTACAACTCTAACTAAATGAACTCTTTTACCAGAAGAGTCCTGACATCTGTCTTTGCACAAACTGCTTGGAAATTTGTTCAAAAAGATCTTACTATTATGATAACACCCCAGATACGATGCTGCATATTTTTCCTTCAAATCCATCATTTTTTGGGGGGGTCTTTACATATTTACTTTCATTTTTGTTTGGAATGAACAACATGACAGCCTTATGAAAACTTCAGGCCATGCTGTTACCGTTATCAATCAGCTATAAAATCTTGTACCAAATCAATAAATGTTTACATGCATTCAATTTCGAAAAGCAAGATATCGGAAAACAGTGCACTGAAAAATGTATGCCAATAATCTAGCAAACAGCAATCGTGTCCAAAAAAAACATTTTTGCCTACAAAAGCAACATACTTTTTGTAACCACTGGCAATTCTATGTTAATGATACACAAGCATGCTACTTCCCCAGTATGTACTCATGCTAGCCAACTGAAGATTATCACCGGATTTTTTTTTACCCCTATGGATCAGAAATTTATGATCACTTTTGATGATGTTTGGGATAAAAATGAGTCTCACATCAAATTCTTGGAAAATATAAGGAAGCAAATATTAGAGCTACAAATGCCCTAAACCATCTTTGGAATAACATCAGAAGATTGTCAGCAAACTATACATATTTTTGGGATTATTTTGTATCATTTTGGCAATTTTTACTTTATGATAGCATAGAAATAGAAAGAAAATACTTCAAAAAGTTGATGAAAACTAGGAATAGTGTACAGTGGATTTTAACATGAAGACAAACGTCTCTACGGGGAAGCGCTTCAATAAACTCCACAAAACGCTCGTCATCCAGAACGAAAAACAGACGTAAAACAACTGTACATAAGGCACCGGCAAACTACTGCAGTCTTTTGTTTTTATTCAAATCCAAGCCAACCAATCAGAGCAGAGCGTATTTTCTCAAGTAGCAGGAGCGGAGGTGGCAACAGAGAGGTAAGAAGAAGAGGCAAGAATTAGTAGGTCTGCTCATCATCGCAGTTTTCTGTCCAATGACCGAAGACTGAAAAAGAGGAAAAAAAGTATAAAAAAAAAAAAAAAGATGTCAGTGCAGGATTTGTCTATAGCATATTCTTTTTAAGATAGAAATTTCAGTGTTGCTTTTGTGAAAAAGCAAAAGAGGATTAAAGAAACATGGTGAGTGCTAGTCACATTATTTCTGTTTCATGCTTTGCTTTTGAAGAGAGTTTTCTGTTAAAATATGCAATAAACAAAAAAAAAACCTTGAATGCTCTTTCAAAGGTAGTTGATGATGATGATGATGAATTTGGCCTGTCTGTTCAAAGTGGATAAATTGATCATCTTTATCACTTGATAAGTTATAATTAGTTAATTAACCCACCTTCACACATAATAACGGCAAAGATTATATGTAGTCTAATCTAGCCAAAGAAGTAACTAACTAAACCCATCATCTAAATGTCCATTTCCTTAACCACTTTAATTAAAATGGTTTTATATCCAATGTTTATATGTAGTCTGAATCCAGCCAAAGAAGTATCTAACTAAACCCATCATCGAAATGTCCATTTACTTATCCACTTTAATTAAAACAGTTTAATATCCAATGTTTATGTGAAGTCTGAATCCAGCCAAAGAAGTATCTAACTAAACCCATCATCGAAATGTCCATTTCCTTAACCACTTTAATTAAAATGGTTTTATATCCAATGTTTATATGAAGTCTGAATCCAGCCAAAGAAGTATCTAACTTACCCCATCATCGAAATGTCCATTTCCTTAACCACTTTAATTAAAATGGTTTTATATCCAATGTTTATATGAAGTCTGAATCCAGCCAAAGAAGTATCTAACTAAACCCATCATCGAAATGTCCATTTACTTAACCACTTTAATTAAAACAGTTTAATATCCAATGTTTATGTGAAGTCTGAATCCAGTCAAAGAAGTATCTAACTAAACCCATCATCGAAATGTCCATTTCCTTAACCACTTTAATTAAAATGGTTTTATATCCAATGTTTATATGAAGTCTGAATCCAGCCAAAGAAGTATCTAACTAAACCCATCATCGAAATGTCCATTTCCTTAACCACTTTAATCAAAACAGTTTAGTATCCAATGTTTATATGAAGTCTGAATCCAGCCAAAGAAGTATCTAACTAAACCCATCATCGAAATGTCCATTTCCTTAATCACTTTAATTAAAATGGTTTTATATCCAATGTTTATATGAAGTCCAATCCAGTCAAAGAAGTATCTAACTAAACCCATCATCGAAATGTCCATTGCCTTAACCACTTTAATTAAAATGGTTTTATATCCAATATTTATATGAAGTCTGAATCCAGCCAAAGAAGTATCTAACTAAACCCATCATCGAAATGTCCATTTCCTTAATCACTTTAATTAAAATGGTTTTATATCCAATGTTTATATGAAGTCTGAATCCAGCCAAAGAAGTATCTAACTGAACCCATCATCTAAATGTCCATTTCCTCAACCACTTTAATTAATATGGTTTTACATCCAATATGTTTATATGAAGTCTGAATCCAGCCAAAGAAGTATCTAACTAAACCCATCATCTAAATGTCCATTTCCTTAACCACTTTAATTAAAATGGTTTTATATCCAATATTTATATAAAGTCTGAATCCAGTCAAAGAAGTATCTAATATCCAGTGTGATGACTTTGAAAGCAATGACAAGTATGCACCACAGATGTTGAGATCGAATTCACAATATCGTGGTAACGGTTCATGTGAGATGGATGCAAAACAAACCCAACCAAATCACAATTAATTTTGTTAAATAAATCACAGCAAAACAGAGATACAATAAAACGTCAAAGTTTGAACGTGATCAAGAAAAGGAAACAGATGGTGCTACGGCAAACCAGGCAACTCTTTTACTTAAAAGAAGTCACTTGAAATGTTGAGTTAGAGGTACAGGCCAAGAGGGAATTAATTTCCACTTCACTGACTTCAAAATACCTCACCTCATATCATATCATATCTTAAATTTGAGTGATTAGCAGGAGAAATTGGCTGACTGATTTTTATTTCAAATCACAGCCTGTAGCACTAGATATCGCTACAGTTTGATTACAAGCCCCATCAATTTGAAAACCCTGCTCAGACATCAGACTAATAGTAGATCTCCTGATCACCAACAGAGTTGATGCCTACATAGCCCCTCTGACACTAACAGAATAAACCATGGTCTACCCCTGACCCTTGTCAAGTTTGAAACCTGTAAAGCCGTTCACACCCCTGACCCTTGCCAAGTTTGATACCTGTAAAGCCATTCACACCCACTGACCCTTGCCAAGTTTGATACTTGTAAAGCCAATCACACCCCCTGACCCTTGCCAAGTTTGATACCTGTAAAGCCATTCACACACTTATAATAATTGATTGTCCACCTCCAACCAGTCAAATTTGATTCCTAGGGTTTAGAATCATATTGATACTCAATTGTAAAAGAGTACATAATTTCCTGCTATAATCCAACCACATTTCCTTTTCAAATCCAACTTCTTTGTTACACTATAACTAAAATTTTATGCTGCCGTCAATATTATGCTCCTAGTTGTGTAATCTTCACTTTCATAGATTCATCAAAGAAACAGCTTCAGTTTCTAACACAAAAAAGTCAACACCTTTTTATCCCAGAGCCCTTAAAATGAACGTTCATGTAACATTCTTTTCTTATCTTCTCTTCTTACAAGACAGGGATTGACATCTCTTCATCCTTCCTTCCACACTTTCTAACAATTAATATTTTGCTGTAATGAAATCATTTTTTCCTGACGTTTTTGTGTTTTTATTGTAACAGACATGATTCGGGCCTTTGGTTCTCAATAACATGATGGCAAGTCTTACTTTCGCATGTATGGCAATACGGTCTCTCCTCTCCCCTCTGACCGTGGTGCTGACTCGGGGGTGGGCTATCTGAGCTGGCCTGAAGAGGGCAGTCTTCGGTATCGTGGAGGTCAAAGACATCGCAGATGTCACAGAAGAGCCTTGGAGGAGGTCCGTGGTTACTTGGTTCAAGGCTGTGTGAAAAGCATGTTAGTTATTTCATAAATCACCCAGTGTACCTCTAGGAAGGAAAACAGACTACAACATTGTTAATGGCAAAGAGAGGTTGGAACTTCCATGCGATGCAGTCACCATTTAAGAGATAATGACAAAGTTAATGAGATAATATGGTTGCAAGGAATTACAAAAATGGATATTCAACCCACTTTGGTAACCTTTGGGTAATCTCAAAGTAAACTAACATCCATAAATTAAACATCATTTTAAAACACGCAGTAGGCACTTTATGAACACACTCATTCGTCTTTCATCTTAAGAAATGATCGTCGATAAACAACATGAACAAATCAGTCATACAAATACCGCAAAATAAAGAAACATTCGAAAGGTGGAATCCATTTCTACTTAACACGTAAACTCTTTAATCTCCTCCAAGAAGCTCGTCAAACCACCCTAATGCATTGACCAATCTTGCTAGGTTTTCATGGTATAAGTAATAATTTTAGTTGGTGAACTTACTCTAAATCTGACAGGTCGTGGTCCATATTTCCGTTCAGTGTGTATCCATTCTCCAAGGCCTCTAATCTTGCTCTTAGTTCATCGTTCTTGTGTTGTAAGTCTACAATCACAGAGTTTAGGAAATTGACCTGTCCCAAAGAATCAAATAGTTACAAATAGTTAGAAAAAGTGAAATTTTGAGTGCTTCTTCATTTTATTCGAGTTATTTTGTTCATCTTGTAAAATGACTCACAATCGTACATGATAATCCATAGGAGACTTGAAGGGTCAAGCCACATCACGACCTGTTAGTACAGTTGAGAACCAAAGGAACACACAAGAAAGTTCCCTAACAAACGATACCAACAACAACACACTAAAATAAAGTCTATACGTACTTTAAAGATGATCTTATATATTTGATGGAATATTTTGAGGATAATGACTTGGCGTGCAGCATTTCATCTCCATCATTGGAGGAGGAGCTTCAATGTCTTACCTGTCCTTCTGCCATCTCCTTTTCTTCCTGTAGTTGGGAGAGTGCTGGATCTCCTGAAGGTACATCAGAAGTAAACAGTAAACAAACAAACACATGAGGAAGATGTCAAAACATAAAATCATTTTACTTACTTGGAAAGTTACCAGAGAGATGCTACCAGTAACATAACCCTCAAGTTAGACCTCTGCTCATCTCTCAACAATTACATCAATTTTTGTTTGAATTTTTATCCATAAATAAACATCTTAGTAACCACAAGTGATGATCATTTAGCTGCCCTCCTCCTCTTCCTCCATCAACAGTTCCTCAAACTCTAATCTCTCAAAATCAGTCGCTACCATTATCTCCCCTTTCACACCTTCCCAGATCATCCATCTTTCAACAAGTTTAATTTTAGTTTATTTCTTTGCCTTAGTTCAATTCATATCAATGTTAAATTCCAACAGTCTCTTCCTGTGCTCCCTCCCTCTCTTTCCTCCTACACAGACCACTCACCATCTTCATCAAGATCCCCTGGATTTGACGATTTCTCCCATCTGTTCTGTGTCTGCTGTTGAACATCTTGGAGGGAAGTTTCCAGCTTGGCGACTTTATCCTCTAACAACAGTTTCTCATCCTCCAACCTCTCTATTCTCTCCTTTTGACTACCCGCTTCTGAAACTTCCGCTCTAAGTACCGTTACCTGAAATAAAACAAATGTAACATTCAGTCAAACATTGAACTTTGAAATTCACTCAAAATAGGCTTTTCAAATTTCACTTCCAGATTTTAACATTCATACAGTCCAAACTGTAAATTAATAAAGCAATTTGTAACAAATCTACTTTCAAGCTCTTTGTAACAAATCTCTGGATTGGTTCCATTCCATAACCCTATTCAAATGAAACACACACCCACATGTATCTCACATGCCACGATTCAGTTATAATACAACAATGTTGAGAATGTAAACTTGTGAGAGAGGATTGAAGTAGACATAACATGTATAGGCAGAAGGGTGAAAATGGGTACAATGGGGGGGGGGGGGGGGGGGG